>JASGXE010008620.1:0-30395 GCA_030068105.1 Sinentomon sp. SZTP_YWyxl
ACCCAGTTCGGACACTGAAAGAATACTTACCAACGTCCCTACAAGCACATCTGGTTCCCAACTTGAAATCGTGATCATGCCTGCCACTGTAAGAAGGGGGAAGCAAACTCTCCTTGGTTTTTGACCAACCAACAACATTGTTTAACCCTTGGAAAATACCTATCAGCCTAGAAACCCACCTACGTTTAGCCAAGGAATTCCATCCAAGATCAGATATGAGCAGAGTAACACTGCTTCGAAAGTCATAACAACCAGAGACAAAGTGAGCTGCCCTTTGTTGGACTCTACCAACATCTCAACATGTAGCAAGTAGTAGGCATCCCACGCTGCAGCTGCATACTCTAGCAATGACCGAACAAGTGCGAAGTAAACTTTTTCTTTTATGTTTTTACTTGCTCTATTAAAAGTTCTTCTAACAAAAAACAAAGCTGAAGTGGCTTTATTAACCACATTATGCACATGCTTCCCCCAACATAGGGTCTTTGTAAAGGTAACTCCCAGGTATGTAACACTATCAGAAAAAGGCAACTCAGTATAACAAAGGTGGTACCTACCAACTAACGATTGAACGTTTTATGAGCATCAAGATGCCCGATAGGTGGATCTGGCACTGCTTTGGCCGGGATAATTGCATCTTTTATGCATGGCAAAACATCTTGCTTTGAGAAAAAAGGTCAGTGTGAGAGAGCGAGATCTTTAGTCTCTTCATGTGGATGGGTTGAATGAACAATCGCCATTTATGAAATAGACTGTTAAGTTTAATCCAAAACAATTTGTACAATCCAAAAATGCACAACAGCACTGATAAATGGGTAGAATAATTTCAATCTGATAGATACATTCTGTACAAGTTTTCATCAGACTTATTCTTGAACTCAGGAACAAAATTGACTTTCAAGATATCATCAAACCCTTCCGTTTTGTTTGGGTCCTGATATTTGGACCTGGGGAAAAAAGAAATTAAGATACGGGCATGTAAATATAGGTAGGAACAGGGCAGACAAGATGTGGAAACACAGATATTTTGGCCCGCTAAAATGTCCCAAGTACAACCCCTGAACGGCGACCCAACACGATTTGCCATTTTTCCTTTGCATGTCAACATCCCATACCATGTGGCTTGCACCAGTTCCCATTAAAACGTCGCAACAGTTTACACGATTAGACCAAAAATAACATGGCACGGGCAAGTTTTTGAACAAAATTAACTGGCCTATGGGCTCGCCTAGATAAAAAAAAACCAACTGGCAAGACAATGGTAATTTGAGGGCTGGTTGTTACCCTATTTCTCGAAACTTGGTGCAAATTGTGTGGCATAGTGTGAAGGATTTGCCACTAATTACCTGCATTTGTTCGCTTTCCAATGTGCACCTTGACCAGCCCTGCCCCCACTGCCAACCCCACACCTGAATGAATTTCAACAACTCAAGTTAGAAATAAAAGAACCATGGCTAACACGAAATATGGTAACATACTTGTAAAAGTTGTATATCATATCACTGATCTTGTCATGTGAAGTGTCATCTGTCATCTCCCTAAACTGGAAAAATAAAATGAAAAAATGTAATCACATTTTTCTTGTTCCCTTTTAACCCAGGGTCCAATCCAGTGACATACCAATCGCGTGCAGAAATGCAGTTGTTGAAATTTTGCTGAAATATTTTGATTTTGACTCCATTCACAGTTGAAATTTTGCAGAAATATTTTGGCATTGACTCCATTCGCAGTTGAAATTTTGCCGAAATATTTTGACTTGGACTCCATTCGCAGTTGAAATTTTGCAGAATATTTTGACTTAGACTCCATTCGCAGTTGAAATTTTGCAGAAATATTTTGACATTGACTCCATTCGCAGTTGAAATTTTGCAGAAATATTTTGACTTTGACTCCATTCGCAGTTGAAATTTTGCAGAAATATTTTGACATTGACTCCATTCGCAGTTGAAATTTTGCCGAAATATTTTGACCGACTCCATTCGCAGTTGAAACTTTGCAGAATATTTTGACTTAGACTCCATTCGCAGTTGACATTTTTGCAGAATATTTTGACTTTGACTCCATTCGCAATTGAAATTCATCAGAAATATTTTGACTTTGACTCAATTCACAGTTAAAATTTTGCAGATTTGCCTTTGGGCCTAACTCCATTCGCATTTGAAATTTTGCAGAAATATTTTGACTTTGACTCCATTCGCAGTTGAAACTTTTCAGAAATATTTTGCCTTTGACTCCATTCGCAGTTGAAATTTTGCAGAAATATTTTGACTTTGACTCCATTCGCAGTTAAAATTTTGCAGAATATTTTGACTTAGACTCCATTCGCAGTCGAAATTTTGCAGAATATTTTGACGTAGACTCCATTCGCAGTTGAAATTTTTTCAGAAATATTTTGACTTTGACTCCATTCGCAGTTGAAATTTTGCAGAAATATTTTGCCTTTGACTCCATTCGCAGTTGAAATTTTGCAGAAATATTTTGACATTGACTCCATTCGCAGTTGAAATTTTGCAGAATATTTTGACTTAGACTCCATTCGCAGTCGAAATTTTGCAGAATATTTTGACGTAGACTCCATTCGCAGTTGAAATTTTTTCAGAAATATTTTGACTTTGACTCCATTCGCAGTTGAAATTTTGCAGAAATATTTTGCCTTTGACTCCATTCGAAGTTGAAATTTTGCAGAAATATTTTGCCTTTGACTCCATTCGCAGTTGAAATTTTGCAGAAATATTTTGACTTTTGACTCCAATCGCAGTTGAAATTTTGCAGAAATATTTTGACTTTGACTCCATTCGCAGTCGAAATTTTGCAGAAATATTTTGACTTTGACTCCATTCGCAGTTGAAATTTTGCAGAAATATTTTGCCTTTGACTCCATTCGCAGTTGAAATTTTGCAGAAATATTTTGACTTTTGACTCCATTCGCAGTTGAAATTTTGCAGAAATATTTTACCTTTGACCCCATTCGCAGTCGAAATTTTGCAGAAATATTAATTTGACTTTGACTCCATTCGCAGTTGAAATTTTGCCGAAATATTTTGACTCCATTCGCAGTTAAAATTTTGCAGAAATATTTTGACTGTGACTGCATTCGGAACAAGTGTGCAAAATTTGAACCATGTTCTGCCATTTATTGTTACAACAATAATCTTTCAAGAACAGCATTTCATTGTACAACATATGCTTAAATTTTATTCAGAGACAAAAACAATATTGGTTGCCCAAAAAACTTCGAGAAGTGTTAAAAGTATTTGCATTGCCAGAAAGAACAAATTTCAGTTTGATTCTCATTTCCCTGCTTATGTAACCTCTGAGGTCAGTCACATTGCTTTTCCTCGAAAGAAAAAACACAATCCAGCTAGAGTTAGCAATTATTGAGTCAATTTTGTTCCACATCAATAGAAAAAACTTCTTGGACCAGTGGACTCAACAAATCCCTTTCAGAAAAAAAAACAGCAGGGTTGGCCCACCACACACACCCTTCCAAAACCGTGAAAACTTTCGAATTGGGCTTAAATTAAATAGGCCCACGACCAATTTCATAAGAAATAATCTGATGTCTCTTGTTTTGACAGCTTTTCTGATATGATAGGATGTGAGCACGATCTTAGGGGGGCTCCAAGGGTTAAAGGGCTATGTAACTATTAGGGATGAGGCAAGGTAGGCTATCGCAGGGGGTTCCAGGGGTAAAGGGAATCGGGGGTTGGTGAGATTGGGCACCTGTGGCACCTGTCTAAAAGCAGGGTCTGGGGCGGCACCCCAGCATGGTTCTGAAATGCAGAACCCCGAGCAGGAGATTTGTGGAAAAGCATCCCACAAAAGCTTGTTCCCTAAACTTGAAGCGAGAAATTCGGAAGTAGGATGCCTTAACAGAATCTTGCCTTGTGGGAGCAGGCAAGAGCTTCGTGGCAAAGTTCCTTCCCATGATTTCAGTAGAATCGGTCCTTGATGATCTCTCTTCTGATATCTACGAATTATTATTTGCAACGTTGCTTCTATCTGGACCTGCAAGGTGGAGTTTTTTACCTGGTCATCATGTACCAGGTTTTTCTCCCACCTCCAACACGGCACTAAATATGCCACCGAACAACACTGGTTCCAAGCTTCGTCTGGTGCGAATAAACTAAAAAAGTAGGGTTTCGTGAACGAAAACTTCAAAGGAGGCATTTCCCATGCTTCGGCCTCCCACCCGGCATCAATATTGGAGAAGGTGGAAAATGCAAATGCAAATGGTGTTGAATTTAGCCAACCTTATTGTTATGCTTGGCATGTTCTATGGTCACATTCATCAGAAAACATCGGATCTTGATACCACTGCTGACTTCCTTCGCACAGTCGATGTATTTCTTTCTCGCCTCTTTCTCGTGGTTCAAATTATCAACGACAACTGATTTGCCCTTTTTCAACGCCTCCTTGGTCTCACGTAGGCACTTCTGTTGATTCTGGAGCTCATCACGGTTGATGTAAACATAGCCGGCACTGACTAAGTGTCTCTTTGCAAAGAAGGACTTTCCGGAGCCAGGAAAACCAACCATGAGCACCATCTGGAAGATAGAGAAGACAAATGTTGAACCTTGTTCTTGCTGTCGGCCAGACCAAATGGGTACCAGCAACTTTTGACTGCTCAGTGCTCACCCTCACACATTTTTTGGCACTGTTTCTGAGAACGGCCCGTATCATCGATGTGAATCTGTCACTTTGCCAGTACTTTGCGGTACCTACCGGAGCAATGCAATAGAAAAGGGAAAAACATTTTTCAATCAGGAAGGTTCCCGTTATACCCTGAAGGAAGCAGAAATGCAGACAATAACCTCACCATTTCAAGTGAAGATAGCTCTAAAACTTAGATCGACAAATGTGGGCCCTTCTAAGAGACAGTGCACAATCAATGTTGCTTTGCAGAACTAGAAAAAAAAATAGATGACATCAGAAAAGGTTACGTTCCTAACAGTTGAGAAATACCTCTCCACATGTGGAGTCATTCACATTCACGGCCATTATTTGTGGCCTCTCTCTTTAAAAAAAAAAATAACCACACACCTCAAATTGTGTCTGGCGCCACGATCCGTTTCACAAACGCTGAAGTAGTTCCCTGATTTAAGGCCATTTTAGGATCAATGTCACAATTTTTCTGACGACGTTTTGACCCCTGGGATGGGGTTTTTTTCAAGTCTGAGCAGAGATCATATCGTGTTATCAGACTTGAAAATGACCACAGCCCAGGGGTCGAAACGTCATCAGAAAAATCGTGACATCGATCCTAAAATGGCCTTAAATCAGGGAACTAACTACTCACAGATCCACACACCTACCTTAACTGCATTACTATTGCTTGTTGTCAAGCTCCTCTCTGGCATGTGCCAATTGCTTGCCAACCTACTGCCTGGTGTTTACCAAACAAGACAATAAATTCACAAACTTTAACGCACGGGCACCACGAACGGCAAACATAGCAAACAACAATGCATCAAATAGGCTGCTTACTGTTCGTAAATAAAGTTGTAAATGGTGATGTTTACTGCCTCTGCGGACGTGCCGGACGTGGGGCTTTATCAAACAAAATTTCAAACATATCGCTGGGCCCCATCACTGATGCTGCTAGACCAGGAGCAGCAGTGATCAAGTCCAGCGATCTGTTTTAAGTTTTGCTTGATAAAGCCCCACGTCCGGCAGAGGCAAAAACATCACCATTTACACTTTATTTACGAATGGTTAGCAGCCTGTTTGATATGTTATTGTTTACACTGCAAACTTTGTGAAGTGCATGAAAAATAGCTTTGTTCAATTGACCAGAACCATCCAGGAATATCCTGAATCTTCTCTCCCGTAAGCAAATGACTCACTTCATGCAGCGCAGCTACAAATGATGACAAAAATGTGTGCTTGAAATAATGAGCAATGTTGGGACAGATAACTGCCCACTATGGTCGAAATTCATCATAAAAAATACCCCCCGGAAAAAGAAATTCACAAGATTTGGAAATTTGGTCAAGTTGGAAAATCCATGTCGCCATGCAATTCGAGCGATGCAGTGAGATCCATTCAATGGATAAATTAATGGTCGAGCATCAGCATTCAAAAATAATGCCAGAATCAAAAGGGAAGTACAAGACAGCCCAGAAAAGTACACTAAATAATTTGATCTGAAACTGCATCGGTGAATAAACTTCAGCGTTGGCTGATCTGATGAGAAGGCTCCAGCTTTGGCCAATTGAAGAGGACTCGAAATATCATTTATATGCCCCGATACACCAGTCGACATGCCCACACATGTTCTCGACTAGCGATTGCAATGTTTCTCTGTTTGCTGACAATGCTTTGTCGTCACAGTTCAGGGCAATGCATTATTAATATGTCTTTCTCCAATTTAACTGTTCTGTTGCCTCCAAAACTTTTTTTCTTTCTTTTTACTCTTATGCAGGCAATAGAAATTAAAGCGCCAGACTTTAACAGAGCTTTCTGGAGCTGATAGATTTTGATCTCGGTGATCGAAATGATGATCTTTAATTTTTGCAACATGGAGTTTTGAGCTAAAATATAAAGAGTCGCAATCTGAAGAATCGCAGGTATGAGGCCATCAAAGCAAATTTGGAAAAATCCCAGCAAACAAGCTTACCTCAGGGGCATCAGATGTGAGCTCAGAGTCGGGAGAATTGACAAACAGGGAGGTCCCCTTGAGCTTATCCAACACTTGAGCTGGTTTGAATGCTGGTAGGATGAACCGAGAGGTCGGCTTCCAGCTTAGGAAATATTCTTCCGGGGTCAAGAACTTCAGTGACAGGTTCAGAGCAAACAAACGATCACCGCATGAGAAATCCTTCTTTTTCTTGCCGACAGCCCAGCCAGCCTCACGACCCGCGGCATCACCACAATAGAAACTGGCATGCTTGTCGACATCAACGCCACCATTTCCCTGCAAAGGACCAAAAGCAAAATACAACTCGGCCAACTGCTGGCATCAATAAACAATGGCTCAATCAGGATTTTTGTTCAGGGAAAACAACCAAAAGAGGGAAGTTTGAAGCCAGGGAGAAATGCCACAGACAATAAACTTCCCTATTGATGAGTTTGAGCCAATCAATTAATTATTGATGAGTTTCAGCTCAGCAAAATCATATGGTGATTCTTCCCTGTGATGAAATCGGTGAAAAAAAATACCCCTTTCTACACATGGCTTGAAAAAAAAGAAAAACAAAATGAAATGGGAGAAAATTCACATGGAGATTTGGTTTTCTTTCTCGGTCGGTAAAACAATATTCAGTGCATTCATCCTGGAATTGGCCAGTTTGCTCAGCCCTTTCAGGCATGTTACCCAAGGCTTTTTTCAATGATTTTCACCATAGGTACCTGCTTAATGCATTTTTCTCAATTATTTGTCTTCCTTCCAGAATGAGAAAGTGAAAAAAGAATAGTTTTTCAACTCAATGTGCTTTCAGAGTACCAATGATCGATCTTTATTTAAAGTGACTTCAGGGCACCAAATCGTGGCCAAATGGGTGTGCACATGATACCTGATCGATCTTTATTTAAAGTGTCTTCAGGGCACCAAATCGTGGCCAAATGGGTGTGCACATGATACCTACCAATTTCGTGGGTAGATTTTGCATTCAAAACAATTTCGTGGGTAGATTTTGCATTCAAAACAACTTTAAAAGGCCTTCTGACCACTTCCCAACCAATCGGTTTTGAACCTTTTCGATAAAATCCAGCACCGGTGTGTCATCCGAAAAGTTCACCTTGGGGATGCCGGATGACCAAAAAAAGTCTGGGGTGTATTAAAAGTCTCAACACTCTCAGTTTTGGGAAACCATCTTGGAGACATGACACTGCTTTTCACAGCTTTCATACAATCCTCAATAATGCTTTCCAGTTGGATTCTCAACAACAGGACCCATCATGATTGCAAAGAGGTTTCAGAGATTGATACAAGGCAACATTTTTTTTTTTGATATTTTGCCAAGCCAACCCACCAGCTCATGGTAAAATGGGCATCATACCATATGGAACGGAAGCAGGTAATTGAAATGAATTTTGCCCAACGTGGGCGGGAAGCTGTGAATGCAAGTATGTGCCTACTTCCAAAAGCATTCCGCCCAACGACAAGTGCCATACAGCCCAATATGGGGCTATTATGGGAAGCTGAGAATGTCAAATGGGAAGACTGACTGAATGTCAAATGAGAAGACACATATTTAAGTGGGAAGCTGTGAATGCAAGTATGTTCCTAATTCCGAAAGCATTCTGCACGACGCTACATGTACCGGCAAGGCATTCTCGACAGTTTCTAACTTACCAGAAAAAGCATGAAAGGTTCCAGCAACATAATATGTGAATTGCTAGAACCCCATCCTGCCGACTCATTTTTCTTTTATGAATGAAAACGCCATCTCTTTCTGTTTGATGGGTAGGTATTGCTTTGGTGCGTAAAAAGAGCAACTCGCTACGAAGAGCGGGAATCCATTCAGGAGTGCCGCATTCACTGTTTCCCATAGAAGCCCACATGAAGCTCATCTGCACATGTCACTACCATGTTAGGGGTTAAAGAGCCCACAGCCAAGAATTCCAAAACTTACAAATTCCATGAGCCAATTCCACATGCCAGGAGCTGGTTTCCTGTTGACCCCTGACCCTGTGGAGACTAGAACCTGGACTGGAACACCTAATCTCGAAACAATAGCATCAACCTTCCTCTTGAAGCAATCAGGTTTAACCTTTCCTTTTTGGATGCCAAGTTGGTTGGAGAGAAGGACGACCTTTTGTCCTTCTTGGCTGATTGCCTTGCGGAGAGAAGTGGCAATTCCGTCAAAAGCCAGTTTCCAGTCGTCATCGTCGACGGGAAACACTTTCCCAGATTTTGTCGTAATAATCGTCCCATCGAGGTCAAATCCAGCAATCTGAAATGGGACAAAAAGCAGTTTGCTGTGCCCCCACACTTTTATCGGCACAAAATCTAATCTAAATGCAGTGGTCGGCATATCTGATGAGTAAAATAGTCGACGAAACGTCAAAATTTAAAAACACACTAATTTGGGAACGTTTTCGGAGCGACCCGCTCCGTCGTCAACCAAAAGAAGACTGACCATCAAATGTCGTCTTCTGCGAGGCACTTGACGCCTGCCTCTGACGAATCCATGTCTTATCTCCATAAAAGGAGTGCCATGTGATGTGAAATTGAGCCTTATCTTTGCGATTGAGAAGCTGACCTTCATGTTTGATTATCTAAATGGACTCTTTGATATTTCTATGCACCCATCTGCGTTCGGGAATGATCACAGCTGCTTTCTCCCAGTGGGGTGTGTGGTGGGCCACCCTGCAATGTTCTGACAGCTTGGTTCCCAAGTTAGTGTGTTTTTAAATTTTGACGTGGTGGTTTCGCCTGCTATTTTACACATCGAAATCTAATCTATTCATGCTCGTGCTGAATAAATAGCCCATCACATGCCAAGAAGTGCAATGGCAAAAAAGCCATAAAAAGAGAACATCATTAACAGCCATGCCTGACACAGTAATTTGTTCACCTGTGCTGAAAATGTGCTGCTGGCTACTCAGGCTCTTCAGATTAGAGTAGTGGGCTAATGATTGGTTTGTAGCTAACAAACTAGCTACAGTGAAACTGGATATTTTTCACAACAAAAAATACAGGGCTTTTCAAATTGTTTCATCAATCCATTTACCCACCATGAGGAAATTCTCTTGCCTGTCCAGTGTTTCTTTTCTCTTTTTCCAAACCCCACCTCAAGGAAATCCAATCCTTGAGAAACCACCCTGTCACCCAGTCCAATGCTCCTTTCACTCTTAAAGAAACCCATGCATTCTCCCTGTGATTGCTCAACACCCACCTAGAGGAAATCGATGGTGCCAAAAATCAATGCCTTCTACAACCCCTCCACTTGAGGGATCGTAAAAATCTTCCGTCACACCCCTTTTCTACCAGACTGGTCCATGCTCTGTTTGTTGAATTCAGGATTTTCTGCATGTCTGTGGGCAATTTACTGAAGAACCGTGATGTGCCAATCTGCTTTTTTTCATCTAGAGATAAATGAAGAAAAAAAAGAATGATGGATCAAAGCAAAATGCAATGACAGGTCTGCCCAAAAGGCGAAGTGAAACAAAATACAACCAACCACTTCCTTACTTTTGAGCTTGGCTCACAATCCTTGGACGTGAAAACGAGAAGTTTTCCACTGTCAAAATCATGCCAACCGATCAAATCAGAAGAGTGAAGATTCGCTTTTGAATTTGAAGCTTTGGAATGTTTAACGTGGGCATGCCCATCTTGATCAACGACTCGATCTGAACGTGAGGTAACGTCGGGAGATCTTGGCCGTTTCTTTGCAGGTGCAGGCTTGTCATGGTTAGAATGGGAAGAATTCAGACTTGCAGGCACTCCCGAGGAGGGGGAGTTACCCCGAATGGTCCTGCCAACATCAGACTCGTCAAAATGAAGTTGATAGCACAACTGTCCTTGAAGCAATTCAACAATGTCCCCGTCTCTCAAATCCACACTCTCACCAGTGTGCAACTGTTTCTCCTTGTTGACAAATGAAGAGTTCTGGCCAAGTTGCTTGAGAACTGCAGACTTTCGTTGGAAATCCGCTGTCACCTGGACTGCACACGAGAGATCAAGAAAAAAGAACAGCATTTGAAGTAAGTCATGGCTTAAGTTAAGCCAAAACAGGCAATAGGCCCTCCATGACAGTAGGAGGCACCCAACATGATTTGCAGAATACGTCTTTTCAGTGTCCCCCATACCAGTTGGGAGTCCAGTCCACATAGCATTTTTCAATCAAAGCACTGACATGCAATGAAATCTCGGTTATCCGGACCCGCATTATCCGGAACCCCTTTCCAGATTCTCGGGATCCCTTTTCAGCCTCATTTTAAAAAGAGGGCGGAGCTTGTGCAGATGCCAAATTTTGGTTGGATGCCGTCCCACAGCAAACAAAGGTCAAGAGTGTTTCCCAGCATATAAAAAGGGGGCAGCCAGAGCAGATGTCTTCATTCTGTTTGATCGTGTAGAATTGGTCTGGTGCTCTTCTGAAAAAAGCACCCAATTGTTCTTTCTTCTCCCATCCCGTTGTGTATTGCAACAGGTCCAGAGTCCGGACCAGTTTGCATTTTCAACCGAATCCAGAAAGGTCAAATATCAGGCCTTCTCGGATTGAACCGGTCAGATCCCAAATTGGATCACAAACTGGCAAAACCCCACTTATACCTTCTGAAAATTCGATCATCCGGAAATGCCTGGTTTTGATTAATCCGGATAATCGAGATTACACTGTACTCATTAACTGGATAATACCCATCCACTGACTGACTCCTTGGCTCAGTCACTCTGTCCATGATTTGCCGTATAAATAAAAAAAAAAACACGAGTCACAAGCTACCTATGGCCAATTTCAATGAAAACGTTAGAAATATGGGTATATTTTGGCTTTTTAAACATTGCTATCCAGCACAAAACCATAAAGTTTCTCTGTAATCAAGCTGAGAAATTATAAAAGTAAAAAAAACAGTAGGGAGATGACGTAATGCCAGCTATTAGATAAAAATGCAAGCCTTGGCTAAATGCTATATCTAGATCAAGGAAGGTACTAACTATACAGATAAGTGTTTATAACCAATACAGCACAACCTGGGCTATCATTTATGACCAACATCAACCTACTTGGTATGTTGATGTTGGTTATGTTATATGACCTAGGCTTTATCTTGACTCGATATCATCTCCCCATGGTAAGATTCTTTCTGCATTTTACTGCCATTGTCCCAAGAAGCAGTTATACCTCGTTTCTACCGGGCCTTTAAGTCACTTCATGACGTGTTTTTTGCCTGTTGAAGTGACTTAAACCAGCTGAAACAGTTTTTGTATCACGAAGCTTTGAAGTGACTTGAGCCTGAAGTGACTTCATCGATCACACTTATACCCCGTTTCCACTGGGCCTTTAAGTCACTTTATGGCATGTTTTTTGCCTGTTGAAGTGACTTAAACCAGCTGAAACAATTTTTGTATCACGAAGCTTTGAAGTGACTTGAGCCTGAAGTGACTTGAGCCTGAAGTGACTTCATCGATCACACTTATACCCCGTTCCACTGGGCCTTTAAGTCACTTTACTTTTTGGCATGTTTTTTGCCTGTTGAAGTGACTTAAACCAGCTGAAACAATTTTTGTATCACGAAGCTTTGAAGTGACTTGAGCCTGAAGTGACTTCATCGATCACACTTATACCCCGTTTCCACTGGGCCTTTAAGTCACTTTATGGCATGTTTTTTGCCTGTTGAAGTGACTTAACCAGCTGAAACAATTTTGTATCACGAGCTTTGAAGTGACTTGAGCCTGAAGTGACTTCATCGATACACACTTATACCCGTTTCCACTGGGCCTTTAAGTCACTTTATGGCATGTTTTTTGCCTGTAGAAGTGACTTAAAACCAGCTGAAACAATTTTTGTATCACGAAGCTTTGAAGTGACTTGAGTCTGAAGTGACTTCATCAATCTTACTTATACTCTTGCTTATCGGCTGTTCTTTGAAGTGACTTCTCACATCTCACTTCATGCGATTAAGTCACTTCAAGCTGACATTGGGAAGTCTGAAGCAATCAGCTGATCACTTCAAATCCATGAAGTGACTTCAAGGGCCAGTAGAAACGAGGTATTAGGTGCAACAAGGGTCTAAGCAATCCATGCACACAAAAATGTATCAGTCTGGATCAGCCATCAGGGGTCCAAAGAGGCCTCTCATGAAGAAGGAGAGGAGGAGAAGGAAGTTTTTCTTTGTTCTTCTTCATCTAGGTATTTTTTTTTTCTTTTACTTATCCCCAATGCCAGTTAGTTATATTCCCCTCAAATTGCAATGTGTATTGTCCTCAGGAAGTCATTGAACTTCTATGGTGTTTCCTTCCAACTTTGTAATCATTGTTATTTGAACAGTAAATCTTGTCTCATTTCTTTTTCCCATTTTTTGTGCTTGCATGCGCACTCACTGTCTAGGGATACTGCATTTGATTATCGTTTACAATGAGACTTGCCTTATAATCTGACTCTTTGGTGCTTCACTTCATGCAACTGGTTTTGACTCTACCTGGCTCCTGCACCGATGTCTGATATTGTTGTGTTGTGCATCTCCACTCACCATTCACCAATAACATCGTGGGTAAGAGGAATATTCAATTATTTCGTTTTTTTCATAAACCATTCTTTTAAATGAGCAAACGATGTATCCTTGGACGGGAATGTGCATGCACCACTTTAAACTTGAACAAAATATGAGAATAATAAAATAAAATAGAAAAGATGTGGTGAGAATTGTCCACACAAAGTACGAGGGCTGATCAACTTCTGCTTACACTTGCCCAGTAAATATTTTGTGATTTCATTGAAACTTGTTGCCGTTTTGAAGCTTGTCTTGTTTTAGCTTTCCCTCTCAAAGGACTTTGTATTTCTAAAAGGGGTACGCTTTCTGCGGTAGGAAATATTTCTGCGACAGTTTCACTCCATGAGGATACAAAGTAAAAATACGAGGGAAGGTTAGAAAAAATGCCAATTCTGCAAAATGATGCCCATGGAAGCACCAGCCAAGAAACACTGTTCAGGCTGCGAATGACTGCAATTTTGTAATTCTGAAGCATCCTCCCAATTTCCTTCACTTGGCACCTTCGGACTAATACCCCTTTTCTTTCCCTGAAATGCCAACTCCAGGGAAGGAAGTTTCCAAGTGATTCAAGAGCTGAAAACAGCAGTGCAAAATGGCTTTCTGGGGAGCAACAGGAAGCATCACACTAAGGACTCCTGTAGCTCTCCCACCGTTGACAGAAATGTGTAATTTTGCAAGGAGAGCACAATGACTAATGAGTAATCACTGCAGCAAAAATCAAATGTGTGGCATTTCATTTTCTTAGCAAGTGCAATCATTGGAACTTGACCTTCCCTAGCAGGTGCTTATTTATCGGCAGGCCGTCCCATGTTAGATAGGTGCTTAGGTAGGTTGGTATTTATGATATTTGTGATCGTACCTTGTTTCTTTGAGCACCTCCTGTCTTTGATGCCTGTTTCAGGACTCCGTCCAATGACCAAGCTCTCACCATCAATGAAGACAATTTCCGAATAGGATGGATCACGTTTGCCATTCAAGAGAGGAATGAACCTACATGTAAGAGATGTGCAGTTACCAACTGCAGGTGAATTATTTTTGGACATGGGTTCATGAGCCCTTTTCACCTGTTGTTAAACAAAAAAATGTGTGCAGGACCATTAAAAAGCACAAACGGAGTCGTCCAAAACTGCTGAGAACAACTTCGCCAATGAATTCGTGAGGCGGTTCCGATGGAAAATGCGGCGTGATGTTTTTTCTCCAACTCCAATTAAATCAAAATTATACTGATTAGTAGAACCAATGAACTCCTAACAACCCCAAAACATGATAAATGCATCACTTTCCTTTTCAATATTCTAGGTAGGTGTAGGTGGTACTCACAGTTTGGGTTAATTAGTCGTTAATTTAGACTGTTTAGTGTGTGATGAGTAACCTGTACTTATGATTTCTCCTTTTCTTTCTTCACTTTTTTTCAAACTTATGGTTGTGTTGCCATGTGCATCATGGCATCAACCTTTTCTTCTAGGGCAAATTTCATATTGAGGCTATTCTGAACTTTTATTGCAATGGTGCTGCTATCCTATTGCTACTATTTGTTGGCAACTTTCTGGCCACACACATGTTAATCGATGGACATCCTTTGAAACATGGCATTTGAGTGTGATTGGCCACTTCATCACTTGCCAAATGCTGGTTTTGAGTCAACGAATCGACAACACAACTGTAAGTTTGAAATTGCCATTTTGTGATGATTTTCTGCATACGGACAATGAAAAAAACATTCATTGTTATGAATCTTGTGCATTTACTTGTCCTTTTTACATTTCAAAATTGGCAATGTACCTAATATCCTCCTATTGAAATAAAATCACCACAGAAAAAAAAAATACATTGTTATTTGTGCACAATGCACACTCATCACCCAAGGATACAACACAATCAAATAATTTGAAATAGGGGGCCGAACCACACGTTGGAGATGCATCACAGAAAAGTGTCCAAGGTGAAATTGTGTCAGCACCAACTGAAATCCATTGAATAAATTATTTTCCGCTTTTGCCTTCCGTTTCTAGTTTTCCAGTTTTTTTCTAGTTCAAAAAATTTGGTTTGGGTAGGTACCCACCATTTGCCACACACGATTGTATTTGCCACACACCATTGAAAAATGCATAAACAACTGAAATATGCTATTTGAAAGTCTTTTTTTGGACCGGAAATCAAAATGCGAGAAAAACGGGGTTTTGGAATGGTCAATTTTTGAGGGAAATGGTGAAAATGCAGTAGGCCTAGTCGAATTTGCATCGCATATTGAAATATGGTCATGTGGAGTTATTTCTTAATGGATTTTACTCATTTTTGGACCAAAATGCTCAGAAAACATCATTGTATCTGGAGGAACAGCATTTGAAAACATGAGAAATTTTCTTTTTTTCACCTTTTTCAAGGTGCCCCCCTCAAGCAAAGCACAAGGGACCAAAAGAGATTCTTTGCGATCACAATTCACAAATTTAGAGACAACAAATAACAATTCAGATTTCATTGTATCAAGATACCATTGTGTGCTTCAAGCCTGTCATTGCTTGCAATAACTTTTCTGCATGGGATACACCTTGCCTTGCATCTTCTTTTAGCATTTGAGACACCATGAGATGGCACTTGTTGGAATCCATCCCATTCCACGTGAAACGGCCTGCCTCCCGTTGATCACCTACTTATCAGTGACCTTCAGCCTTCCACATACAGTCTACCAAATTTTCTCGAACATGGGACAAATGGTAAAGGACTGGCCATCTAATTTCAACAGTGCTCCGTGGGTACAACTTCACGCATCACACGAGTATCATGATCTTTTGCTGCGATTGCTGCCATTGATTCCAAATGGTGCCTGAGTTGATAATGACCTCCTATGTTTGAAGACTTTGGTAACGAGAGTATATCTAAATGGCACTTAAAACAGAAAGTTCAAATTGCTAGGTATACCTCTGTGGCAGAGAATAATGATTGCGAAAATAAAAGAGCATAATTTTCTACCATCCATAGTTTTCTACGCGAGTTTGTTACGCGCGTAGAAAATAGTTTTCTACGTTTGTTTTCTATGACGTACACAATTCAGGAAATGCTTTTAGCGAGAATTTCCATAATTGTGTACTCACAATGACACGTACGCTGCAGTTGTGTACGCCTGATTGGACACGTAGAAAACCCCATGTAGAATACGTACCCATCCCTGGCCATTGCAGAGCAGAATCAGCTGTTTAGTTTGCACCCATGGTGCATAACCGCATCGCTTCTTACAAGATTTATGGATGGAAAATCAACTCCTATTCCGTGGCTCTGGTTTTTGATAAAGATAATCTTGCGAATCTCAGCTTATTGGGTTTTATCGTTAGATCTCTGTGGCCTTAGGGAATTCTGTACAAATCATTGCCGTGTTCATCAAAATGTAAAAGACTCATTGGGTCTTGGACACATTCGATCTACATCCGAGAATTATTGTTGTCCCACCAATCCCGTTTCAAACCCCACTTCAATGGTAGGTACCTACCCAAATGTCATTATTTTAATGAAAAAAATAGAATGTTAGCATGTTAAAGAGCAGCTTTTTCTGCAAAAAATGAGGTGTCACGCGACTTTTAAGTTTTACACGTTTTCTACTTGTATTATACGTAGGTACCTACGTATTATACGCACGTATTATACGTGGAGTTTTCTACGTTTACCCATCCCTGGTTACCCCCCTCCAGCCTTTTTCCGAGGGTACCCTTGGTCGCCTTCGGCCGAGGTTACTCCCCCAGCCTTTTTCCGAGGGTACCCTTGGCCTTCGGCCACCGTACAGTCGGAAAAAGGTGGGAAAAGAGTCCTGGTGTGTGCCCTGGGCACACACCAGGACTTCAATAGGTAGCAACATTGTTTCTTTTGTACTTTCTGTTTTGATTCCCCTGCCGGAAAAAGGCTAGGGGGTAACCTCAGCCTTTGGCTTAGGTTACCCGGACCCCCCTAGCCTTTTTCCAAGGGTACCTTTGGCCAAAGTCCTCGTGTGTGTCCTGCACACACCAGGAAGGACTTCATTACTTCAATAGCAACATTCTGTTTCTGTTGTACTTCATGTTTTGATTCCCCTGCCGGAAAAAGGCTAGGGGGGTTACCTCGACCTTCGACCGATGTTACCCCCTCGCCTTTTTCCGAGGGGACCCTTGGCCAAAGTCCATGTGTGTGCCCTGCACACCCCAGGACTTCAATAGCAACATTCTGTTTCTTTTGTACTTTCTGTTTTGATTTGCAGATAATGGTAAAATGAAAAAAACTCATCCAGAAAGTCGTGTCTGACAGTTTTTTCCTTGCTCCATCTATTGCGACATGAAATTTTCATGTCCTTTTTTTTCTTATCCTGGAGGGTTTGCAGTCGCAATAGATGGACCAAGGACAAACTGTCAGACACAACTTTCTGGATGAGTTTTTTTTTTTCATTGAGATGCCATTTTACGACATTTAATGTCGTAAAATGGCATCTGAGGACCCCTAATTTATCAAAAAAGCTTCAGCTTTTGGGGAATCCCCTGCCGGGAGCGCTGCCCCCCAGCACGCCCCACACTGAGGGGCTGCCGCCCCCAGACCACCTGCATTTTCGTTGCCTACCCCCCCCCAACGTAGACCTCTTTACCCCCCCCCTATCAATGCTTTGCTTTAACATTTTTCCGTTTAATTTACATTTTTAAAATATCAGGTAGGTACCTATGCAGAAAACTTCCGGCAACAGATTAAAGAACTTTTTCAAGCTTTTAACAGTTTGTTACAAGCTTAATAGTTGTCACAAACTCAATAGTTTGCAGATTGTAAAATTTAAATGAAGATGAAGATAAGACAAATTACAAATCTAAAAATTAATATTTTCATCGAAAAATACAGCTAGAAGAGTTGTGTACGTCACCACCCTACCTTGGTGTTGTTTGCAGTAATTGTGTACGTCGAATTGAGTTTTCTACGCATAGAAAACTCGACGTAGACAACCCCGATGTAAATTACGTCTAGTTCCGTACGTCTACCCATCCCTGGCAATGGCGATCCATCCACACTTCACAGCAGAGTCTCGACTTCCTACCTAGTCAATTGCCTGAATCGATTTCCCGGCGTAGAGTGAGAGTGATCCGCTTCAGCTTACGTTACGAAAATGCTGCACTTTCCCGCAACACAAAGTGACCACAGGGCACAGGGCTGCAAAAAGTCGTTTGGAGTACTGGAGCACGGATTTTGGAGCCTGGTCAAATTTTGGTTGGAGAGCTTTTTTTTTGCTCGTCAGCCCGTTTCGATCCCGGTCGAGAAATGCAAGAGGCATTTCGCATTGCCAATCTCCATTTCATTCCATTCAGCCCACAACGGTCCCGGGAGCGAAGCTCCTGTGCTCCCAACTTTTTGCAGCCATGGGTGGGTGAACCAAAGGGGAAACCAAAATGTTTCCAAATTTAAACCAAAAAACAAAAATTTTTCGGGAAAAATGTTTTAAATTAAAAAAACCAAAAGCCAAACAAAGGATGAAAATGCAAATTTCAGCAAATTTAAAATTGCAAAGGCCAGGGAATTTTTGGTTTTAATAGGGTTAATTTTTTTCAAAAAGGGCGAATTTTTTCGGAACCAAAAACCGGGAAATTCCCAAAAGCCAAAAAATTCTTTGGAAAAGTTCAAAAGACACAAGGCAATTTTGCCCAGGCGCACAAAAAGGGAAACCAAGGACAAATGGAACACAAAATGAAAGCCCAATTTTAAATTTTGGTCAAAAATTTCTCCACAAACCTTGGCCCTCCGAACCGCGAAATCCCAGAAGCGAATCTTTTGGAGGCCCAAAACCAGCGGAATCTTGCGGGAAAACCCGCGATCTGGCAAGTGTGTTGAGGGATATTCTCATCCCTTTCGAAGGGTCAAAAAATCCCTCAAAATCCCAAAAAATCCCTCGATCAATATTTTACGTGAAATGTGGCCGAAGGCTACCAACCCGGGGTCTGGGGCAGGGTTAGCCCCAGCGGGGTTCCGAGGGGCAGCGCCCCTGGCAGGGGGTTCGGGGGACAGCGTCCCCTGTGTTCAAGAAATTTTTGGAAATGTGCTCTCAGGCAGCACAGAAATGTGATTTTGGGGACCAGAATGTGCAAAAAGGTTTCCTATTCGCTTTTATCAGTCATCAAAAATGTTCAACCTCGTGAAGAATGGGAAACCTTTGCTTATATTTAAAACTGGAAACCTTCAACCTGCTGACAGTAACTTCTGTCCTGTGACTTGCGTTCTTGCAAAAATAAACAACAGGTCCCAATTGCATAACACTTCGGGTGGAAGGTGCGTTAAAAGATTACGTAGACTCAATAAGATATGTAGAGACGTAGACTCAATATCAGAACGAAATCTAATAGGTAGGTACCATATCAATTTTGATGCCAAGGAGAGTTTAGCCGCTGCCTATTCCACAATTCCCAGAATTTCTAAGAAACATTCTGAATTTAACAAAAATTAAATTGTCATTGCTATACCTACCTACGCGTATGTACCTTCTGCCTTCATATATGAAGGCAGGTACCAAGGTACCAACCTGGAGAAAATTGTAATCGCATTGATGTGCAACTAGCGCTCCGCCAAAGATGCAAAAGCAAAGCAAATAATAAAAATTAATAAAACTGGAACCACCGCTGGTTCCCCGCCCACGAAATCATGAGACAAAGTCCCGTGTCATTTTAGAAATAAAACCCAACGCCAATGGATTGACGTGCAAGCGTTCAGTGCACCAGGCACCACATCATAACAATTTTAAAACAGGGACAATTATGATCAATGGATGGCAACTTGCCAACATGGGAGGCGCGTCAAAAGCCACATAAGGCGGAGATAGGTAGCAACCAATGTTGCGGTAAAAATTGCCATGGGGCAATATGGTCCAATTTTTCCCAATGGTGAGGCAAAAAGGGCAAATTTGTAATTTTAAAATGCCGGCCAGTTAAAAAAAATAATAAAATAAAAAATAACAGGAAAAAAACAACAACAAACACAATGAAATCAAGAATGGTGTCAAACCTTGTCATTTGTCCGGTCATTGAAAAATATCAGCCGAAGAATCATGTCATATCCACATTAAAAATTGCCAGAATGAACGTGGAATAAAGTGAACCCAACAAAATGTGTAGGTACATAGTTGTGCATAAAAATTCACTAACAGAAATTCCCTTGAAATGTGTTGGAAAAAGAAAGTTGAAAGTCGGGGAAGCAAATTAGAAAAATGGCAAAAACGGACAACCTACCTAGGTTTTTGTAATTGGGTCTAATCATTAACCGGGGAATCTAGCCTGGAGTGAACTATCTGAATGAATTGCTTCTCTGAGATATTTAAAACTTCTGGGAGGAGATGCAATCTGTTCCACACAATGAGGTATTGCATGAAAAATGCATGCAGATCCACATTTTTCGAAACTATAGGAGGGACAAATGATAAAAAAACCGCCTGCCTTTGTAGGAAGTGTATTTGTTTTGAAGCTCCAAGGTCCATCACCCCAACCCCCACATCTGTTTATGCATTTCCTGAAAGAAGAGAGACCATGCAAAACTCTTCGGAGGTCTAGTGTTTCCCGACCAAGATCATTGATGAGGGAGGTGACACTCATATCAAACGGAAAATTGCCCGAGACAAATCTTGCAGCTCGCCTCTGCACAGCCTCAAGTGCATCAATGTGGCACCTCTGAAATGGAGCACAGGAAGTTGTGGAATATTCCAAAATGGACCTAACAGTTGAGAAATAAAAGATGGTTTTCACACGTTTAGATGCATAACCATAATTCCTGATGAGAAATTTCAGTTGATTTGAAGCCCTCTTCACCAAATTATGGATGTGTGGTGCCCAATTTAGTTGACTGTTAAAGAGTAGACCCAAATATTTAAGAGCCTGAGGCCTGGAAAGAGCAGTGAGCCCAACCCTACAATCATTTATGATTGGTGATGCAGAAGTGGAAAATGACATAACAGAAGTCTTTGAGGCGTTTATATCCATGCAGTTTTCAATGCACCAGTCAGCAATAAAGTCAAGATCCCGCTGCAGAAGTGCAGAGTCATCATTTGTGGACACGATGCGATACACAACGATGTCGTCTGCAAAGAGTCTGATCCTAGATTGACTGAGCACGTCAAATCATTTATGTACATCAGAAATAGCAGAGGCCCACACACCGAGCCCTGTGGAATGCCACTGGTACCTAACGGGAAAGGAATCTGCTAATCTGTCATTGACAATCACCTGAAAATGCCTGTCAGTGATGAAATTGGAAATCCACAAAAAAAGATTTTCAGCAATGTTCAAAGATGCAAGTTTCTTGCAAAGAATGGGAATGGACACCCTATCAAAAGCTTTTACAAGATCTATAAAAATCGCATCGACTTGTGTGGACTTTCCTAAAGCAACAGAAATTTCATGGATAAAACCGGTGAGCTGTGTTTCACAGGAGTGTTCAGACCGAAACCCATGCTGACCATGGAAAAAGAATTTTTGACTCTCGAGCAGACGGTAAAGGTATCCAGCAACAATTTTTTCCATCAACTTCGCAGAAGAACTTATTAACCGGTCAAGCCCGAATGACGTACAGTTACGTCCGCTAAAAAAAAAACTGGGCGTACGAACGATGTATATACCTAAACGTCAAGACCAACATGATGTCATTGTACGAACGACGTAAACGAACGTCCGCATGGGTATTCCATTTTCAAGGGATTTGAATTTAATTACGTAATATCAACACCACTCAATCGCGAAGACTGCCGGAAAGAGGAAAAACCAGCGATCCAGCAGACATTTATTCCGCTAAAATCGGTCCTTCCGTTTTAAATCAGCGCACTTTTCAAATTTCCCACTTTTTGATCTTTTGTCCCTTGTCGAAGGCGCCTTTTTTCACGATGACACAACATCAGTTGCCCGCCGAAATTCGAATTTTCGGGCAGCCGACAGCAGCGCGATCTCGCGGACGCTTGTTTCTCGTGATTTACTGCAACCGTTTAGAAATGGCGTCATATTGAAATTACCTGTTTTTTCCCGTTTTTGCTTTAGAGGACGTTCCCAAACAGTACAAACACTCAGGTGAACCAGAATTATTGCTCCATCTATCATCAGGACGAACACTAGGGCTTGGACAATCCCGGAGAGGAATTCAAGAGCGAGATGCAGAAGTAAAAAAAAAGTGTCTGGAGCCTCAACACTCACTTGTGCAAGCGCTGTTTCCAATTTGTCAATTTTGGCCTGTAATAATTTCATTGCATCAGTTAGCGTGCAAACCCTGCAAACAAAATGCAACTTATCTGCTTCTGAAATGGAACGAGAAAGCCCTGATGCAGCAAAAGAAACCCAATCTGAACATTTGTCGCACTGAATCCAGCCCGTTGCAGGATTGTCTTTGCATTTTGACGTTTTAGTAACTGCTGAGCGCGTTGGGATTTTTGACCGTGGCGAGGGGGAGGGCCGAGGGGGATGGGGTAGACCAAGATCGGTAAACGCGTATAAAAGGAGGTCGTCTCAATGGGAAAACAGCAATCTCGAAGGCTTTGAGATGGCAAAAATGGACGATTTTTGGTGGGCCGGAATTTCCTCTTGGGGGAATTTGGTACCAAATTTGCTTTTGGGGGGTTTGCCAAAGCCACCGGGCCGGTTTGGCCCTTGTCAAAGCGTGGCCTTGCCACGGGGGTTCCTGTCCTTTTTTGGGGTTGATGTTGTTTGGTTTTTCGGCCTTGCTTTTCAGACCAATAATTGGAAAAAAAATTATAAATGGAATTCCAAATCATTTTGGAAGGAAAATGAAAATAAAAAAAAAATTGTGACGGGGCCAAATTTTTATGGTTTGGGGAAAAATTGCCCCGAAAAAATTTTTGTTCCCGTTTTTTCAAGCGGGAATTTCCCAAACCCAAAATTTTTTGGGAAATTTCCCGGAAAAATTTCCCAAGATTTTTTCCCGGGCTGGGGGAAATTTCCTCGGGGAAATTTTCCCAAATTCGGAATTTGGGGGAAAATTGGAACCCAAATTTCCGGCGAAATTGGGAAATTTCCGGCAAACTTCCCCTTCCAATCTTTCCCGAAATTTTTATTTGTTTTTCATTTCCTGATTTTTGGAAATTTATCGGCACAATTAAGTTTGGGTTTTTTTTCTGAAATTGTTGGGTTGCTATTTTGTTATTCCGAACCTATAATTTGGTTTTGGGGAAATATTGGTTGAACCCCAAAATTTTTGGGTTTGGAATGGGAAATAAAAAATTTTAAAAATTTGTGGTTTGGGGCTTTTATGTTAAAAAAAATTGTTCCCGGAAAAAATTTTTTTAACCCAAATTTTTGGGTTGAAAAGGGAATTTGGGAAAAAAAATTTTGGGAAAATTTAAAAATTTCCCAGGTTTTCCCGGGAAACCCCCGGGAAATTTTAAAATTTCCCGGGAAAATTCGGAAATTTCCCGGGAAAATTCGGAATTTTCCCAATTTTCCGCGAAAATTGGGAAATTTCCCAGGAAAATCGGAAATATTCCTGGAAAATTTATGTGGATATTTCCAGCGGGATGGTGATGTCGGATGACAGTGGCATCCCCTGTGACAGCAGCCACTGATGATAAATGGCGCCAGTGAGTGATAATACTCTCATGTACATATATTACGTTATAAATACCCAGGTATTCACATTCACAATAATTGGTACCAATGCATGATACGATTAAAATGTTCATGCAATCATTAACAGCCATCGGAGCACAGTTTTCAGCATAGTTTAATGCAGTTGCAAGAACTGCATTAAAAACCGTTCGTTGCAACTCCTGTTATGGTATATGCAGCCTCAAAGCACAATTTTGCAACAGCTGCCCTGCCATGCTGATGCCATTGTGATTTTCATGGAAATGGGCAGGCTGGCGTCATCCAATTACTCAACTCACCAGATGAGCCAATTATCAAGTCAAGACCACGTTGCGGAGTCAAAATAAAAATAGAAGTCATTTTATGTTTTTTTTCTCGCTTTTTTCTTTTCAAACAGACATTGGTGACCTGCTGCTTCTTTGTAGACTTGTTGCATGTGCCAGTCCACAGTCGGTTTTCGGAAGTTGTAGCCTAGATGGTGGGAGCATAATAAATCCACCCGCCATTATTCGGTACTGCTATTTTCCCAAACGCAGTGTTCTGTGATACCTAAATTAGCAGAAGCATTCAAACAATTTCCAATTTTTGACTCAACGCTTCAGAATTTGCCTGGGAAATTTCCCAAAATGGGAAAATTTAAAGAGCAGAGTCGAAAATTCCTCATTTTAGGAAATTTCCCGGAAAAATTGGGAAAAATCGGAATTTTCCCGGGAAAATTGGGAAATTTCCCGGGAAAATTCGGAATTTTCCCAAAATGGGAAATTTCCCGGAAAATTTCCCAAGTTGAATTTTCCCGGGAAATTTCGAACACTACAAAAGTTTATTATAAAAAAAAAAAATGTGCCGGTGTTGCTGTGGCTCCAGCCAAAAGGGCATGACATGTTTTTCTCTTTTCCATTTTCGTCGATCATCGCGTCTGGAACCAGCTCGAAGAATTTTTTGAGTTGCAATTAGTGTTTGGAGTGAGGGAATATTCCCGGGAATATTCCCAAAATTCCCGGGAATATTCCCGCCCCTCTGGGAAAGTTCCCGAGGGAATATTCCCAAAATTCCCGGGAATTTTCAATTGAAAATTCCCGGGAATATTTCCAGTCTCATATTGATTTTTCTTATTGTTTTTGACTTTGAAAAGTTTCTTTGGGAATATTCAGGGGAATATTCCCAAAATTCTGGGAATTTTCATTCAAAATTTTCAGCAAAATTCTTGCATTTGGATATTTCACATCAAAAATTATACCTAGGTAATCGCGAGTCCTAGTCTCGTTTTGGTTTTTTTTTCTTTTTCTTTTTTTATTTAACTCAAAATTTAAATCAAGGAATGCATTTTTGTGCACAAATATTCTTTGTGACGCATGTACACTCACCATTTAAGGACACATTCGAAGCCAATTGGTAGTTTGATAAATGTCATAACCTTACCTCGTATTTGAGATACATTGATTGCAAGCAGGATAATAACCGATGTTGATGCCATAATGTAGATGCCAAGCAAAATCCATATCATTTTCCATCCAAAATCCATATCACATCCATCAGATCATTTCTCATATACTTTCGACTTTTTGACTCCAGAGCAGCCAGTGTTGGGCATAAAAGGGGTACCTTAGGGGTTGGGCTTTGATAAGTGCATTTTCTGCTTGAAGGGGTGAGGACGACTGCTCTCCCAAAGTTTAACTGTTGTGGGCGTGCTCTCCCCATTGAGCCGTTTTGCTCCTTTTGCTTGTCTACCTTCAACTCAGAAAAAAAAAAACCCAAGGCTGTGAATGTGTAGCTATGCTTTTGCCATAAATCTGGTGAAATTTTACCCTAGATTACCCCAAGAGTAAAAAACCAACTTCCATCTATTTCTTTACGACTGTTGAACATTCTGCAATAGCTACACATCTTTGCAGCACTAATTCTACATGAAAATTCTACATTCTAAGTACCTACATGTAGGTTGCCAGCTGACATTTTTAAAACAATCTTTTTGTCACTTTGAAGAAAAAAAAAAGAAAAATAAATTCTTTCTGTTGGCCCAAAGTGTATTACCCAGTCCGCCCACACAGTTCCAACGCGAGCAGTCCGCAGGCAATTTCGGTGCTCCCTAAAATGTGGACACTTGCCGACACCTGGACACTGCCTTGGATACCCATCTAACCCAACCCAACCTATCCAAACCAACCCAAGGTATCTTGTCATATCCTAAACTATCCTATTCTAACCTAACCTAACCTCGAAATTGACTCACCATTATCTTTGATCCTTTTGACCACCGTCCTTGATAGAAACTTCCTCCTTTTCTATCAAGGACGGTGGTCAAAAGGATCAAAGATAATGGTGAGTCAATTTCGAAACACACCACGTCCAAAGTCCATGTACGATCAATTGATAACCTAACCTCTCCTAGCCTAACCTAACCTGTCCATGGGGGTGTCCAGGTGTCCAGTTCTCCATATTTTAGGGAATACTGGCAATTTCAACACAAGATTTCGTCAGTAAAAGCTACCAAAACCAGACATGAGCCTGCAGTCACGAACTCTTGATCATGCATCATGCTCGTCAAGAAGGAGCAAATGTTAATAAATTTTTACCACCAAGTCTCTGAGTCGGGAGCAGCCCCACACGATGATTTCAAAGGTGCAAAACTGCTCACTGTTGAACGAACTCTGCTAAACAGGTACCTAAATGTGAAGTATGATTTTTCGAATAGAAAATTAGTTCGAAAGAAAGGAAAAATGGAATTTAAAAAAGCCATTCGCAAACAGGGCACAGGCCAGGAATAACCTAATAGTAATTTAGGTTTAAAAATCCCCCAAAATTTACTCTGAAAATATGCAGCCATAGATTATAATTAGGTACCCTAGAAAATGAAACACCGCAGAATTCACAGCCCGGCTGACTTTAACCATATTAATTATCAACCTTTTGCTGCTTTCGTGCATTTTGCATTTTCAAGCCAGCCTGTATCTTGTCTGGCGATGATGGCGAAATGACTCATATGGAAACTGGCAAAATGTGATAATCTTGTACAACAACCACGAACTACTTGAGTTTGAAAAAATTGAAGTTCCCACAGGAAAATCAAAAAGTGGGTCCATGGGAATATTCCAAAAATTCCAGTGATATTTTCAAAATTGGAATTTTCCCAGGAATATTCACAAAATTCCTGGGAATGATCCAAATATTCCCGGGAATATTCCCAAAATTCCCGGGAATGTTCCCAAAATTCCCGGGAATATTCCCAAAATTCCCGGGAATATTCCCAAAATTCCCAACGAGGGAATATTCCCGGGAATATTCCCAAAATTCCCGGGAATTTTCGTTTGTTCCCAAAATTCCCGAAAAAGGAATGTTCCCGGAATATTCCCGGGAATATTCCCTCGAAAATAAATTCCCGGGAATTTTCGAACACTAGCTCTGACGCATCATCGGTGGAGTTGCTTGCAGGTAAACTTTGTTTGACTGGAAGAAAGCCCATTCATTTTTCAATGCAGTCAACATCTCAAAGCTTTTTTGTGAGTATAAGATCGGGGTAGGCGAAAAAAGAGAAAAATAGTAGATACTTTGACTTCCGAGGATTTGTCAGGTTTCAAGTGCATTTTGGAGCAGCATTCCATTTTGTTCAGGCCAGAAATTGGATGTATTCAGGACAGTGAATTTAAAATACAACTTGTGAGGAATGATCCAATCAGGCTTGCTCCATATCCAATGAGTCCTCAGAAGGAGGAGGTGTTGGAACAAATCATACAGAAGTTGCTTGACCAGAATCTTATTGCGCCCAGTCAATCTTCATATGCAGCTCCAGTTATTCTTGTCAAGAAGATTTTTTTTTTCTTTGGCATGCTAATTTCTGCATAGGGTCTACTTACTGAATCGTGTGGCCTTGTCACTTCTTGACTGAAATAAAACTAAATTGGCCACAATTCATATCTGCAACCTGCACCAATTTGAACTGCTCACCTCTTTTACAATGGACTCTTGATGACATCTGCAATCTGCATCTGACCATTTATGCAAGGTATGACCTGTGCTTTTTGACTTTTATTTTCTTTTTAACATTGTATGAAAAATGAACATTGCCACTAACAAATAATTGCCCATTGGCAATTTGTCTGCATCGCCAGATTTTGATCCTCCACCTTATTTGGAAACCGATGCGCTGTCCTCTTTTGAGCAATGTCCATTTTATAACGTCCTGACGTGGTGCCTGGTGCACTGATCTGTTGCTCATTTGCGTCGGTCCATTGGCGTTGGATTTTACCTTCTGACTCCGGACTCTTTGTCCTTCGAACTCATCGGCGGGGGGACCCTGTCCCCAGTTAAAAAAAAAAAAAAGAAGGAACCATAGGCAAGTATCGGCTCACAATCAATTACAAGAAGCTCAATAAACAGACTGTCTCGGCTTGTTCGCCACTTCGTTAGGGCTGTGCGAATCGGCTTTCGAATCGAATCCTTCGAATCGAATCACAAAAGTTCGAATCTCGAATCGAATCCGAATCAGCTGTCCAATTTCGAATCGAATACTTTCGAATCGAATCTTTTGTTTCGAATCTCGCGTCTCGATTCGAATCTCACCGCACTTTTCGAATCGAATCTTTTCGAATCGAATCGGGAAAGATTCGAGTTTTTAGAAGCGAATCCCCGAATCGAATCAGGGATGACACTTCCCCAATGCACGCACATTTGCACAAAGTTTCAAATTTGCGACAAGACAAGACAAGACGTAAGGTACCTATGATGCCTTCTTTTCGGCAAAAACCCACAACCCAAATTTACTCTCGAAAAATTTACTCTCGAAAATTTACTCTCGAATAAAATGACAAAACACATATTTCACTCACTCTCAGAACCCCAGCGCAACACAAATTACACCTACCTAAAATACCACAGCGAGACTGCTCCTTCACAAACATGTTCAAAGCTCCTCTTGCCCTGGAATCCAAGATAAGTTAAATTTAGGCCTACCTACCTACCTAAAGACAAAAATGAATGAAAGAGAAACAGAAAAACTTTGCTTTGAATTTTGGCAAAATCCTTGCGACAAGACAAGACAAGACGTAAGGTATGATGCCTTCTTTTCGGCAAAAACCCACAACCTAAAATTTACTTTCGACTAAAAAGACAAAACAATTGAAGAAAAACATCTTTCACTCACTCACAAAACCCCAACGCAACACAAAATTACATACCTACATTATAGAAATACCTAACCACTATCTAGCCCAACTCAAACTTGAACCACACAGCAAAACATAAGTTTAACCGGTCAAGCCCGGCGCCCGTACACCTTACGCGCTCAAAAACTGAAGTGATATCCGACTGACGTAAGGTGTACGCGTGTTTAAAGCTGTGGCGATTTGCCGACTGCCGTAC
The DNA here is from genome assembly GCA_030068105.1 of Sinentomon sp. SZTP_YWyxl. Classification (NCBI taxonomy): domain Eukaryota; kingdom Metazoa; phylum Arthropoda; class Protura; order Sinentomata; family Sinentomidae; genus Sinentomon; species Sinentomon sp. SZTP_YWyxl. The sequence goes on from JASGXE010008620.1 coordinate 29,073, forward strand.
ACCGTACGCGCGGGAATACCATGCATTCAAATGGGTTTATCGCCGCAAATGCGGCAAATCGTGTCGGCTGAAATTTTCATAGCCTGAAAGAGGAATAAACAGCGATCCAGACGACGTTTATTCCACCAAAATCGGTCCAACCGTTTCAAATTGGTGCAATTTTCAAATTTCCCGGGTTTTTGTCTTGAGTTCCTGTTGAAGGTGCCTTTTTTCGCGATCGCACGACATCTGCCGGCCGCCGAAATTTGAATTTTCGAAAAGTTGAAAGGCGCGCGATTTGGCAGACGCTTATTTCACTCGATTTGCTGCATTCGTTTTGAAATGGCGTCGTGTTGAAATTTCCTGTTTTTTCCAGTTTTTGCTCAATTTTGGTGCGGTTTTCAGTGGTTTGTGTGTTTTCGCCAGTTTTTTTTGTGCAAAAGTGTTTTTATTGGTTGAAAACATCAAAATATGAGTGATTTTATTGACACAGAGCAGAAATCTGGCTTGGTTGGGCGGGAAATGCATGCATTTCTGCTTTTTCCGTTTTTCGAAAATCCTTGCAAAAATTATTAATTCCGGCGGGAGCGACACTTTTTGGTGCCGAAAATTGCGGAATACCATTGCAAATGCTGAATTCGTAATTCCGGACTTGAGGGGTTAAAAAAGAAGAAAAAAGGAAAGGAAATAAAGATGACATAAAACACAAGAAAGAAATAAAGATGCAAAAAATGAATAAAATGAAATAAAGATGAGAACGTCCCCTTTCCGGTGCACTACAACGGGGGAAAGGTTCGCCTTGTGTCAGTCACGCGGCGAGAGCGCTGTCCGGCAAAGGCTCGGTTAACTAGCGCAGGGAGTCACGGAAGCACCAGCGGCGTTCGCCAGCAGTACGCACACTCCCTCTTCCCAGCTGCGTGAAAATGGTTTTGCACTGACCACGCAGAGGGGGGCCGCCAGCATGGGCCGCCGTCTCCGGGCAGGTTCCCGGCTTAGGTCTGGGCGTGGGTCCCCGACCCTTTCCCAAACCTCATGTTTATCAACCCCATGGCAATGCACCAGATCGGATCCGAAAAAATAGATAAAGAAAAACAAAATCTCCAACCACCCTCACTCCTAGGCAGCAGACACCTTTCCCTTCCACTTCACAAGATATTGCTTCGCATGTTCCACCCACTGGTGTGATTCCTTCTCCCTCCCTATTCCCAGTCGCTCTCGAACAAGCGCCCATTCCTGCTCTTTGTCAGCACCCCTGTCCACATCCATCCACCCAGAAAAACGTCTCTCTTCAATCATTGACTTGCACCACAGGAATATTGGCACAAGTCCTCTGACTCTGCCCCA
>JASGXE010008621.1:0-16636 GCA_030068105.1 Sinentomon sp. SZTP_YWyxl
CCAAAAGAGGGCCATTATCCATTTCATCTGTGGAGGGTTACTGCCAGTGGACTCGAGGCCCAAGGGTCGACCTTCAGAAACTGCCAGAACCGAGACCATTCTTTGCCAGCTGTGCGAACAAGGGGAGAGCGGGGATGAGTTGCATTACGTCCTGAGGTGCCCCCGATTCAGTAGTGCAAGGGAAAGGCTACTCCCGAGCTATTACCTTTGGGATGTCAATGAGGCAAAATTTGTCGAGCTATTCCAGGAATCCAACAAAGTGGTGTGTGAACAGGTGGCCCAGTTGGTTAGAATCATTTTGGGGGTTCTGAGACGGACACCCAATGCCAGTGGGACTGTTCATTCTTAAAGGGTTTCTTGCCTTGTTTAAACACTGTTCATTTACCTACCAATCGAAGTAACCTATTTGCATTTTGAAGTGACGTATTATTACCAACTTGATGTATTCATTATTTTTGTGTTTTGTGCCGCTATAGTTGTTTAGTTAAAAGTTGTTATTTAAGCAGTCTGTTTAAAGTTATGAATCCTTTTCCACTGAGCACAAAGTTGTTATTCAATAATTGATGTTCTTTCTTGGTGGTGGTTCATTCTTGAGGTCCACTTGAAACAGACTCCACTTGAAAAAAAAAAAAAAGAACAGAGGTCCACTTGAAACAGGTCCACACAAAGATATCAATGTAATTTGCAATGAGTTCGTGCTGGAAGCAGTGATTGGATGAGGCCTATGATCCAGAGCATGGTTCATGGAACCTCTCAGTTCAGGGTCCAGATCTTCAAGTGCCCAAGCTGTTTTTTTTTTTTTTTTACCACAATGTGTAGGTTTCTTGAGCAATTAAAGATTGCAACCAAAGGTACCCACTTACGTCAATAAGTTAAGAGAAACTCACATATTGAAAATTGGTAATGGATGCCCAAACTGTCAAGTTGGCCTGACATAGGTACCCCTTTGCGATTGTGGAGGATGGCCTCATTGGCTGTTGCCATACCCTATCATGCAGAGTGAACCTTGAGTTTTGTCCCCCACCTGCATGAAACATCGGTAGCTGCTTTTGTGCTGCCAGCTTGACGATCTTGGGGCGTGGATTGCAGTGCCTCCCTGCAGGGTATACAGATTGCAACCGGACTGGTGAGGGGGTTTTTTTGATTGGTTACCTTGGTCATGCAGAGCGACATACTGGAAGCAGCGTATCATGTACCTATCATGTGGGCCAATAGGCTGATCTTCAGCCTGAGGGACCCCTCCGTGGGCAACAACATACTTTTGGTACCATTCTGGTTGACAAAAAGCCCAACTCAAGGTGTAGGTAGCCTGTAAACGGAGACTGGTAGGTACTTGTTACGGCTCTGCGCTACCTCGTGCAGAAGCTGCCCTCTAATGCTGTTCTCCTCTTCTTTCTTTCTTTCTTTTTGGAAGGGAATTTTAACTTAGGGACATATTTGGATTGCCATAAATGACTGGCAAATATCTCACTAACTGCTCCAAACCTGATTTAAAACTGGTTCTGGTTCTAACACTGGTTCCAATTGATTTAAAATTGGTTCTAACACTTCATGGTCGTCGGATTGGCACTTCATGGTCACAATGACATGGAACATTATGACATTCTCGGTTGAGAGGTAATTGTTACAATGATCAAAACTGGAGAAAGGATCGAGAAGGGGTTTGTATCTGATATGCAATGACATTAGGTATGTCTCCTATGTTAAGGCTGCAATTTGTATTAATTTTTCCTTTATGTATTTTGTATGTTGTTCGCCCTGGAGAAATAAATAGAATAGAATAGATAATATTCTTTTCATTCATTCATGATTCACAAGTCGCATTTGACCAACGGCAATTTCCGCTGGTTTTTGTCGCCAATTTTGCGAGTAAAAATTCAATTTATTCATCCACTGACTTTCTCAGAGTTGGTTGGATTCATGATCAATTCTTTTGTCATTCATTCGTTGGTGAATCGCATCCACAATTCACATTTCATTTGAACAACGGCAGAAAAAAAGCAGCATTGACTTCCAAAATTCTCAAATTGACTCTTTGAATTGACTCTTGAAATTGAAGTTGGTGAAATTCGACATGACTCTCTCTGATTTTTTGCATGCAACAAACACCTCTGCAAGATGTCAGATGCACAGTCAATCTGGTTGGAGAAATCTGAAAAAAAAATTAAAAAAACTTTGGCAATTTTTTGTGGAATTTTTTTTTTTGAATTTGAGGAAATTTATTTCATTCACCACAACAACATCCGGAGGTTCCTTTGCCCACCATGTGCGGTGTCGGTGAAACATTGTTTCCTTTGAGCTGAACTGTTCCGGACATGATGCTTGAGTTTCTTTGAGAATGACGAGATCTCAGAAACGCAACTCACCTCAACTTGCAGCCAACGGGTCAAGAAAACAGCGGACCTCACTTGGTGCTGGCATGTGTCAAAGACATGTGCCAGAGACAGATGCGAAGGAAGTTTCTGTGTGCAGCAGATGCAGATCTGAAGTTGTGGATGGCGGAATACAATGTGATGGACCATGTGACGCCTGGTTCCATGTTCATTGTTCAGGACTATCCAAAACGGACTTCAAGTGCCTCCAAAAACTTGGTGATGCCGTGAAGTGGCTGTGTGCTTGCTGCCGTCGGAGGGTACCGATGAAAGAAGGCAGTGACAGAATAGAAGGGTACTTGAAAACGATACTGTTGCAGCTTGCTGTCCAGCAACAGTTGGAGCGGAGTGCGTTTCCAAATGTGACCGATGCAGGCCTGTCACAGACAGGATTTCTTCCCGAGACAGGAGAGGAGGAAGTTGAGAAGGGTGGGCCTGCAAGTCAGGGGGTTCATGACACTGAACAAGATGATCCTGATGTCGATGTCCACCAGGAAGCAGCACTTGGGAATGCAGGGGAAGCAGCACTTGGGAATGCAGAGGAAGGGCATCATCCCTGTGCAACGGAGGTGCAGGCAAGAATGGGAAGTGAAAGTCCGTCAATGTTTGACGAGTTTGTGATTCCAAGCGTCTCGCAAGAGACCCAGTTGGACACAGATGCAACAGATAACTGCAGGGAAGACGTTCTTCTCACAAACACACAACTTCCTGAAGACCAGGGTTCAACTTTCCTGACAGGCTTCTCGCAGGAGCCCCAGTTTGTTGCAGATGCAACAGATAACAACAGGGAACGTGAACTTCTTGCAAACACTCATATTCCCGAGGACGAGGGTTTTACTGCTTCTGACAACAGACCCAAGGCTACTGACGACCAAGAGGCTCACGTTGGAGGAAATGATAGCCAGTGGAGCACCATAATTGATGAGAGTTCAAGCAGAGACAGGGAAGAAGGTACACCTCTGTTCGACGTTGATGCTGTTGCAGGGGAAGACCATGCAGGCCAAAGACATCAAGATGATCCCTTCGACGAGGTTGTGTATGCCAGAAAACCAAAAGGCACCTTGATTATCGCTGACTCTAATGGGCGCAAATTGATGGCGAAAGCTCGAGGCATGCCTCTTCAAGGGGAGATCATTTTGGAGAGGAAGGGGTGGCCTCACGATGGAGCAAGGCTTCGATATCCTTCAGAAGGAGCTCAAATGGATGCAAAAAGTGTACAGTGAAATATTGGTGATCACACATTTGGGCACAAACAACATCGCTCGTGATTCGGTGGATGAACTCCAAGCGAAGATTGAAGAATGGGCACTAGACGTTCGTCACCGAAATTTGAACCAAGCCCAGATTACTTTGTGTGTCTGCAGTGTCCCCCGACGAGCAGACAGGAACTCGGGTTTCATCAACCGAAAGATCGATGTGCTGAATAGTGAGCTTGGAGAACATGCCTTCTTTAATGGTTTTTGCTTCTTGGACGTGAGGCGGTTCCAGGGGGCCAGGTTCTTAAATGGAGGAGGAGTCCATTATTCCCAACATGGGGCCATTCTCATCATGGCAACTTTGAAAACTTATATAGACCTGTTTTACATTCGAAATTGCCTTAATTATGATTAGCTAGATTCATCTTGTGATTTCCCCAGCACTTCTCCCCCCCCGAGATCCTGATGACAGTCGTAAAAATGGTACAGCTAACATGAGTTTCTTTGGGGCTAGAAAGAACCCCAGCACAAAGAGAGGGAGGGGGTAAGGGCAAGATGTGATAGGGGAGGGGGTAAATCACTATGCTGCGAGGAGAGAACTCAGGACATCTGTCAAAGGACTGTCATTCAGATTTGTCAATATTCATGGGCTTTCGGGTAAGCTTGCCCTGCCAGAAGTTTTCACTTTGATGAGTGATTTGGACATTTTGTTCCTTTCAGAAACCTGGAAGACTGAGGAGAACAATGAGTTTGAATATGTTCAATTTTATAGGGATTGTAAGACATGTTTTTTCCCTGCAAGGTATTCGGGTTCTGGGAGGCCATCAGGCGGGATGATGGTTATTTACAAATCAGTGTTGTCGGAGGTCATTGAGGTACGGGCGGTGGGCCAGGTGGGAGTGCTGGTAAACTTGCGGTATGATAGGTCTTGTGTTGTTCGTCATTTATTATTTGTATACATGCCTCCTCTATGTGACCTGGAGAGTATTTTAGATTTTATTAGAGATGACATCTCCACCACTCTAGAATTGTCCAATCTGCTTATATTCGGTGATTTTAATGCCAGGGTTGGGGATTGCTGCGAGTTGGGGGACGAAACTCCATCCACAATTAGGTATGCCCAGGGCAGTCAAAGACAAGTTTTGCTCGGCTAGAGGACGTAAGCTCCTCAATTTCTGTTCAGAAATTGGTCTGGTGATAGTTAATTGCAGGCATCCTGACGAGAGCACAGGGACATTTACATTCCACGGGTGGCAAGGACAAAGTATGATTGATTTGATGCTGGCTCACCCTTCAATCCTCCCGGAGATAAAACATTTCAAGGTTTCAGGGCCAGTGACATTTACAGATCATTCTGTTATTCATGTCACACTTTCGAGTCCGCTGTGCCTGGAGATGACAGAGGTTACTGGTAGGGGTAGGGTTAAGAAGAACCAGCACAAATTTTGGTATGTATGGAAGTGTGTGTGTGTGTGTGTGTGTGGAATCCCCTGGGCCCCATCAGCGCCAATATCCGATAAGGGAGGTGAACAGCTGGGACATAACAACAGAACAAAAGTGTACACAAATGACAATTCCAAAGGATTACAGGTGTTATTAGAAACAAAACAGACTTAGTAATAAACTGATCTGGAAAAAAAAAACAAGTTATACAGACAGAACTCAACTGCAGTTGTTCACACCTTATCGGATAACAGGGGTGTGCCAGCCAACCAACCTCAATCTGCTTCAAATTTAGGTACGCCTAAGAAAGAATCTCTTACGATTTAAGAAAGAAAGAAAGGAGTCCAGGAGGCAGGAAACGAATATATGCAGCCATCCATGCAGACTCAGAAGCAGATTCAGGGAAATTAGGGGATCGAGTTACAGTCTATCTCTGAATCCCAGACAGCAGATCCCAGGACACAAGAATTAGGTATGTTAAATATATTGTATATACCAAAGTACAGGTATGTAAGTAGTATATACTGACAAAATTCAATTTATAACACAACCATTGATCCCAGGATCAGCTGCCCTGCTGGCTCCAAAATCAGGTGATTATGTGGTGATGGCATGTGTATTTATTTGTTTTCCACAAAACAGTGCAAGAAGGTACAAAACTATCTATAGTCATTTAAATACACTCCAAAACAAAACAGAAAAATAGCCAGCACACCAAAAGTGGCAAAGAAGGCAAAACCTATGGGGTTTATCCCATACATGACCTATTCTATTGTAATCTCGGTTGGTTCACTTTTTGTTGTGATAGAAAATCAGACAAATGCCGAACCTAGGTCAACAAATGGACTGAGTAAAGTCTTAGATGACAACCTTTTCATTCATCTGGCCGGGAAGGGTGAGGAAATTAGCAAAGCTAGAACAGAGCCCCCACCCAAAGCCTCCAGAAAATTTGACTTGGAGGCCAAAGCAACAAAACCCTAGGCTTTGCTTGTTAGTGTGCAATAAAGTGGAAATATATTGCAAGCACTTGCTGAATTTCAAGGGACCAGAAATATTGCAAAAGAGCCATTTTGAATGCAGGCAAAACTGACCGGCATGCAATCACATTCATTGGAAGATTGTTCCAAACATAAGAGAGCCGAAAATTCATAGAAAATTTTCCAAAATTTGTAGTGACACGTGGTAATAAAAGCCTAGCTTGAGTAGCAGCTCTTGTATCAACATGACTCTCTGAACCCAAGTGAGACAAATGAATACCAGGCACAGAAATAGAACCAGCTAACAAAGAATGACAAAACAATGACAAACGATAAATAAGCAAGTGATACAATGGCAAAATACTTAACAATTGAAAAGCATCCCAAGAAGAGGTGGACCTTCCCCAGCGTAACATAACTCTAGCTAAAGATTTTTGCTTGATATGAAGTTGGTGAAGTCTTGTCTTATAGGTAGATCCCCATGCCTCACAACCGTATATAAGACGGGAATGGACAAGGCCACAGTAAAGTAGCTTTAAAGCTGATAAAGGAAGAAAAGATGAGCACCTAGAAAAGAAAAAAACAAAGCTGCTCATTGATTTAGATAGGGCAGCAATATGGTCTTCCCAATTCAGATTTTCATCCAGGTGAACACCAAGAAATTTCATGCATCTGCCTCTTCTAATAAGGTGATCATCCAAGCGAATGGTGCAGTCATTGAGACAACGTATAAAATTACGTCGTGACAATGGATGAAAGATAATAAATTTAACTTTGCCCACATTCAATTTCAAACGATTGACATTCAACCACCCATGAGCCACCTCAAGTCTACGAAGGAGCAAAGCTTTGTGGCCAATCTGCAGTCTGAGGAGGGGAAGGCAGGGCTGAATGCTATACTTCATGGCCTGGACTCAAGTGAAATGACATTTGATGATGGTGTGCAGAGTGTGAGTAAGCTGGCAGTGGCGGATCCAGCCTTTTGTCAAGGGGGGGCGCCGGATCATGGCGGCGCAGGCGCCCAGAACCGGGGGGTCCGGGGGGCAAAATAGATTTTCTTGGCTGGAGCCCCCCGGCGGGGTTCCAAGGGGCAGAGCCCCTGGTGGGGGGTCTGGGGGGCGAAGCCCCCCAGAAGCCAAAGACATCTTTTAAAAATTGCTTCCTGAAAACCACTCTCAGAACACTTCAGAACTAGTTTTCTCCCAAAAAGACGACCTGTTTAATGCAGCTCAGATTCTGGTTATAGTTCTTGTTTGTGTTGGCATTGTTGATATGGAACACTAGATATGGAAGGAAGCTATGAGGATATGGAACACGGATGTTTGAGTCTCGTCTGTCTCTGCAGCAGAATTCCAAAGCTTGAATGCACATCACAGTTCACAACACAAATAATCCATTGGTCCAGCTTGGATCGGAATACCTGGTCATACATGCCACAGACCTGAGCTGCGGGAAATGGCGCTCTTGCTTGGGAAATCATTTCAGTTTCGGAACGTTATGTAGGTACCTAACGGCGTGAGAGGTCATGTTTGGGGCTCGGCTGCAGGCAGTCTCGAGGACAGCCGCCCCAGCATTGCAGTCGTGACATTTCATTCCTGGATTTGGTCGGGAAGCATTGTTCTGCCTATTGCAACATTCCAACATCACACATGCAATGAAATGTGAAATGGCAACGTGACACAATCAAATCAGGTACCACGTGATAGGTTTTAACCAAGCGCACCCGTCGCCGCCCGTTGTTGGCAATCATTGCACCCTTGCACGTGTTAAAATAGATTTTCTTGGCAGCCATATAGGTAAATGGTGATAAAACTTGAGTTGGTCATGAGCATCCACAGAAAAAATTGCAAAAAAGCACAACAGATGATGAAAATAGGGGAACAGCTTATTCCGGTTGTGGATAAGATAACCCTTTCTCATTATCCGTAGTATTGAGACCGCCTGTCTGGACAGAACAGTTCTGTCAAACTGTTCTATCATGCTGCAGGACCCCAAATTCCTTCTCCATGCATACACTAACCGTTGAGTTTCTTCTGGGCGAAAAACGTCAATTTTCGAGCATAAAAACAGCACCTTTTTGTGTAGCGGCCAAAAAATCATTTTTCGCCGTATTCTTATTTTTTTTGGCCGCAAGGGGGGGCGGTCGCCCCCCCCCCCTGTATCCGCCACTGTAAGCTGGTACTGTGGGCTGCTAGGGAACACAGGATCCGAATAAAAGGACTGAATAAAGTTGGCACCCATAAAGAAGGGGCTCGAAGTAGGAGAAGGGCCAAACATCCATGGTACAGAGAGTGCTGTGAACAAATACATGGTAGGTACCTTGAACTAAAGAAGGATAATGGTGGGGTACGGGATCTGGCACGCATGAGAAATATCTATAGGACCCACACAAGAAGGGAGAGAGGCAAGTACTATGCAAAATTAGCTGTGGAATTGGCAGGGCAATGGGTGAAGCAACCAAGTTTATTCTGGAAGAGATGGAAATTCACAAATAAGCATCCAACTCGTGGATTGGTGACGGTGGAAACTTTCCAAGAACACTTTGCAAAATTAACAGATGCTGGTGGAATGAAATCAGAACACAAACCAGGCTATGATCGTAATGAAATGCCAATGACTATCCACCAAAGAAGGCATATTATTGCTGGGGATCATAGCTACCGTGCACAGGAGAAGGATGCTGAGGGTGCAAATGACAGGATGAGTTCGAGTCATCAGGTTGTTGAGGATGATGTGGATCTCTTGGATGCTGTGAGAGAATTGAACCAAGATTTCAGTCACCAAGAAATCTCATGGGCAATTAAAAAACTAGCTAATGGCAAATCTCCTGGGCAAGACCTGCTTCTTGCAGAATTTTTCAAGCATGGCAGCACGGAGTTACTACCGGTTATGTGCTCCTTATTGAATAGAATCCTGAGAACTGGAGTTTACCCAGACGCATGGAAAAAGTCTGTTGTAGTTCCAATTTTTAAGGGTGGAGATGATAAAGACCCAGGTAATTATCGGGGCATATCACTGCTAAGTCACTTTGGCAGGATCCTATCTAGACTTATACTGAGGAGATTGACTGACTTCATAAGTTGGAAAGGCTAACTTGTTTAGAAATAAGTTAACCTTTTTTCTTCTTGCATTTTCACCTGATTATATTTTCGATCAATTCCTGAAGTAGGCCTAAGTCTTGTTCTGGGATTTTGTGGTACATGAAACAGTGGGAATTTCTGGAGGGGGTCATTCTCCCCTTATTCGAACCAAAATTATTTACACCCATTTAAGCAGAGAAGGCCTGTTGTTTACCATGATCTACCTGCAACAAGCAGCCATTTGATATCCCATTTTCCCTTGGTTTGCAAAAAGACCTTGTTTTCTGCTAGCTGTTGGCTGATTTTTCTCAAATCAGCAGTGTCCACTTCTACTAAATACACTTCACACTACACACACTCAACACTTCACAGGTTGCATTTTATTTATGATTCGGCACTTTCTGAACATTGGCTGGTTTTTTGTGCCTGTCTGGAATCCCTGCTCAGTTCATCACCTCAAATGTTTGTTCCTTCCCTGGCCTGTTTTTTTATTTCTGCTGCGTTGGGGGAATGGGGTGAGTTTGCTAGCCTTTTAGGTTATTGTCCCTCATTTCCTCGGTATTACACTGTTTTTAGGCCGAAACTGTTTTTGCTAATCTAATCTCTTTATTTTTTCTTTTCTTCCCACCCATTGCCATACCAACCTTTGTTGCCTACCCCAATCTCCCTGTCTTTTCCTAGGTCATGCGTATGCTTTCATTGCAAGGTTACTCTTATCTTATGCTACTATTGAGCATTGTGGTGTGATTTTTATTTGCTCATTCTTCGGTTCCTCGATGCTGGCAATAATTGAATTTACTACATGACTTGCTCCAATGGATGATCGGGTAATTCAACATGGTGATTGGGAGTCTGCAACGTGAGGTTGGTTTGGCTTTATTTATGTTTGTTTTGAACAATGAGTCCACCTTTTGTTGGGTTGTATGTACCTACATACACATGACCTTGAAAATAACTTGGAGTTGTTGCTTGAAAATGATTGAATTTTTGTGCATCTGGCTCAATTGTTTTGTGAAATTTTTGAGAATTTTTGTCCAAAATTTTTGATTTTTGTTAGTAAAAACGCAGACTTATACTGAGGAGATTGACTGACTTCATAAGTTGGAAAGGTGTGTTGTCTAGGTGGCAGGCAGGATTCCGCAGTAATTATTCCACCCTTGATAATATTTTTGTCTTGACCAATTTGGCATTACATTATAAGAGCAGCCAGAGGAAGCTGTATGCCTGCTTCGTGGACTTGAAGAAGGCCTTTGACACGGTAGACCGAAACCGACTGTTTGCGAAGATGCAATGCTTTGGTATTAGAGGGAGGCTCATGAAACTGATAATTGCAATGCATCAGGATCTCAGAGCAGTTGTGAGATGGAGGGCCAGATGCTCCGGAGAATTTGCAGTTACAGCTGGGGTAAGACAGGGAGATGTCCTCTCTCCGTTGCTTTTTAGTTTGTTCATAAATGATGTCGTTGATTTTTTGCAATTGAATAACTGTGAATGTGTTTCCATTTCAAATGCTTGTGGAGAGGGTAGATATTGTGTCCCGATGCTATTATATGCAGATGATGCGGTTTTGCTTGCAAATTCCCCACAAGGACTGCAATTCACACTGGATGCTCTTGCCAGATTCTGCAAGATAAATTGTCTGGAAATTAATGAAAGTAAGATAAAAGTAGTCATTTTCAATGGAGGCCGTGCACAGTAGAGTCCTGCAACTGCGGGTGCGTACCCACGGGTACCCGTGGGTACCCGCAGGTATGGGTAAGCTTTTAAGGATGACGGGTGGGTATGGACGGGTACGGAGCAATCCTGTGCGGGTACGGGTTGGGTACGGGTAAGGACTCACGGGTACGGGTTGGGTATGGGTGCTGGAGGGGGAACGGGCTTGGGTAAATGGGTAAAAAATTTCTGGGGGACAAAAAAAAATTGCGCCGGGACGCCCGAAAAAAAAAATACTTTACAAAATAAAAAACAAAAAAATTAAAAAAAAAAACGTTCCGGGCACAGACATTTTCTGTGAGAGATAAGCCAATTTCGATTCAACTTTTGTTCGATTTGGGTTTCGTTTGATCGAAGGCGCCTTTTTTTTTTTGAAGAAGAAGAAGAAATTTGACATTTTTCGTTTTTTGAAGCTGCTCGACACATTGTGTTGAATTTGCTTTCGGGACCATTTTTCTCATTCATATGCTACCAAAAGCGCAAAGTTCACAGACGATTCTTTCGTGTTGATGCGTCTGTGCAAAGCACAGTCTGAGGGCAGAGCTTCGACAAGTTTTCGCAAATAAAACCACTAAAAATTATTTGAATTTTTTTGTTTGCGCAGAACTTGAGGTCAGCTGCAGAAATTGGCGAGGCCCATCCTCGCCTGTTCATGAAAATGTGCAGTCATTTATAAAAGTTTCCTTTATTTTGTGAACTTTGCGCGATCAGAGCGGAACGGCCGTTTTTAAAATTTTATGAGAGGCGCACGCCACACAATGTCCACCCAAATTTTTCCGCCCGATTTCATAACCGCGCTTCACAAACAAACCTCATCATTTTCATTGGTGCAAATTTCGGAATTCAGAGCTCTGCACACAGTCTGCAATTAAATTGAAATAAAGCTGCGCAGAGATGTGAGTCATTTTCAGGTGACTTTGTCCCGAGTCCCGGCCGCCTATTTAAGAAATGCCTACCATTTTGGGCACTTTCCCATCCAACCACGTGTAAAAGTACTGACCCCCCAAAAACGGGAAAAAACGTTTGAAACAAGGAAAGAAGGTCGGGTTATGTTAGGTTAGGCTGGATAGGTCAGGTTTGGTTAGATTAGCTTTATTTTTCAGTTTTTCGTCACTCGCAAAATCGGGATGTGCCCAAATCAGTAGGCAATTCTTAAATACGCGTCCCGGCCTGCATAAATGCATTGGAAAAATGTCTGCGGAATCAACAAGCCGTGAAACGCTGCAGAAATGTTGTGCGTTAAACTTTCACCTCGACTGCTTCGAGTTTTGCACTTTCATTCGAAGTTCGGTCGGACTCCGGTTTGGAATGTTTCGACTGGAAAAATCCGACACGCGACACTGCCGTTTCCTGACGAATTTTATGAGGCTTCGCGTTGGCACCTACGTTCTGGGATCAGTGCATAGGTTCCGTATGTGAAGTGCGCAGAAGATGCGACCTCGTTTTTGTTTCATGAAGTTTCGTTCAGTTGCAGTGTTGCCAGATCGCGGGTTTTCCCGCAAAATGCGCTGGTATTTGAGGTTCCTCGCGGGAGAATTTTGACTTCCACGGGTTGCGGGATTTTCGCTGGTTTGCCGTCATTACCGCAGTTTTTCCGCCAGTTTTGTGGGAGAAATTTTTTGACCATATTTTTCATCCCTTCAACAGTCGATTGGGCGAATTTCAGCTTTTCGGTGTTCCAATTTGTCCTGGTTTTCCCCTTTTCCGATGAGATAAAACTGGGTCCAAGAAAAGATGTTCACATTTGTGCCTCATTTTCCGATCTGTTGCGAGAAAGAACTGCGGTTTTTGGAAATTTTCCGCAGTTTTTCCGCGAGTTTTCAGAAGAAAATCGCGCGCGGTTTTTCCGCTGGTTTTCAGAAGAAAATCCCGCGGGTTTTGAAAAAATGATCTGGCAACACTGTTCAGTTGGTAGGTATTTCAAAAGTTATTTGGCTTTCTCCTTCAGAGTGCGATTTCATTGCCAGTTCGCCACGTGTTTGAAGTGTTTTCTCTTGTTTTTTTTTTTTTTTTGAGAAATGGCGGATCTTGGAAATGAAAATTCCTCCAATTTCGGGATTTGTTCCGTGTTCTTTTGATCTGAAGTGCAGTTTTGCAATCTGAAAAGTGCTGAGAACCCAAAATGTTGTTGATGCTGATCGCTTGCGTTTTGCGAGATTTATTCCGCAAGGAGCATTTTTCCAAAATTCCGGAATTCGGCATATCGTGCCCAAATCAAATTCCGAGCGCGTCCGGTTCATCGGTACCTACCAACTTCCTATCTTGTTTCATTTCAGTTCAGATATGGTTTGTTTGACCAATGTTCTGTGACATCTTCACCATGCTACTTGTGATGCACGTGAGAATTCTCTATCTTTTCGCAACACAGGTAGACAGCACCACATGCACCTGGTCTTTATGCCCATTGCCCAACCATCAGCGTCTAGGTCTCGTGGGTATGGGTTGGGTACGGGTATGAAATTTTAACGGGTATGGGTGGGTACGGGTAAATTACTCATGGGTTGGGTTTGGGTATCGCCCTCACGGGTACGGGTGGGTACGGGTAAAAAAATCCAAAAAATTATGGGTATGGGTGGGTACGGGTATCACCTTCACGGGTACGGGTTGGGTGTGGGTATTGAAAACTCTACCCGTGCAGGACTCTAGTGCACAGTCACAGGACTTAGAGCCGTCATGGTTCTTGAATGGCTCAGAACTGCAAGTGGTCAACAGTTACAAGTATCTGGGGCTTGTGATTCATGGGCAGCAGCCTTTCAAAAATGTGGCCCAGGATTTAGCACAGAGAGCACTGCGTGCTGGTTATGCATTAAAGGCAAAAATGCAACGACTGGGTCCTCTAAGCCTCAATAACAAACTCGAGTTGTTTGACCGAATTGTGGAACCTGTACTGTTATATGGGGCTGAAATCTGGGCACTTCACTTGTGTGAAAAAGATATACAATTGCTGGAGAGAGTGTTCAAGAACTATTTTAAATTTTTGCTAAGACTTCCAAAGACTACTCCTGACTATTGTGTATATGGGGAAACAGGAGCTTGGAGCATTCAAGTTAAAGCACGAATGCGGTTGGCAAAAGTTTGGTGTCGCATTATTAAGCTGGATAGGACACACCCAGTTAGAGCCTTGTATGACTTTTGTATCGATACCAAATAGTGTACGGCAGAACAAGACCTGGTGTCCCTTATTCCAGAAGTTTCTGGGTGGTTTGGGTCTGGGTTATTTAGTGCAGTCTAATGTAGATCCGGACCCAAAACAGGCCTTACTACTCATTGAGGGGCAGCTGCGGGATCAGTTTATACAGCTGTGGGGCGCTTCCATGGAAAATAGTAAGCGAGGAATTGTTTATTCCTGCTTAAGACAACCATTTGGGAGCAGCAGTTTTCTGATGTCTGATATTAGAGATAGCCTCAAGCAAGTGCTGGTACAGTTCTTTTTTGCCAACAACCTGGTCCCATCTGTGAGAGCCAAATGGGCGGGTAACATATATGAACACAGACTTTGGTCACTTTGCACACTGAATGAGGTGGGGGATGAGGCACATTACCTTCTGAAATGTCCCCATTTTTCCAATGAAAGAGCAATTTTCATTCCACAGGTAAGCAGAGATCAGGTGGGCATTTTCAGGCTTGTAAGTCTTCTAATCAATGCTGACAATGAGGGGCTGACAAAAATTGCCAAGCTAGCAAGAACTATTCAAGTGGCACTACGCAGTGAGAAAAAAATTATTCAGAAAATTCTTTAAAGGGGGCTTGGAAAGTGAAAGCTGAAATATGTGAAGAAATTTTGGAGGAGGTAGTTATAGGGCCAATGGCAGGAAAGAAAAGTGTAGATGTATTATCAGATTCATGGCTTGTCTTATTTGTGTATTTATGAGAAATCTCTCTGGAATTTTTGTAAAATCGTTATGTTTTCTTATTATTATGTAGGTAACTACCTAGATGTTAACATGGAATCTGTTTTGTGTGTGGTTCGGCCAGCTACAAGTTTGGATGATGTTGCCGTTGGCATTGTTTCATTTTTCTGTCTCTCTCTAGGGGTTGCCTACCTACTTATACATGTTCTGGAATGTTGACAGACAATCGAGGTGTTTGTTTGAATGCATAATTTGTGATAAACCACACTTTCTGTTGGTTTCCCTGGAAATTTGTCAATTTCCCAGAGCTTTTTCTGGAGCAATTTCTCCGAGATCCCCAGCACATGATTTAACCAGGATTCTCCAAAAAAGTTGTTCGGGATATTTATCCCTTCAGGATAAAAGCCCTTCAGTTTCTTTCAGGGCGCCCTTCAGTGTTTCAGTCCATGGGGGGACAAACATTTCTGAGAGGTGGAGCATTGGGCAAATAGGCTGTACCTCAGCCTTGGAAGCCCATCCCTTGGTATGCAGAGCTTCATGGCATTGAAATTGTTGTGTTAGGTAGGTATGAAAGTTCGGGTTAGGTACCTAGGTGTTGGGTTGGTCTATTGTGTTAGGTAGGAATGTCATTTTGTTAGGTAGGCGTTATTTGGTGTAACGTAGTAGGTAGTGATATGTACTGATTTTTCTTGGTTGCCAACATCCGACAGCGAGCAGGTAGGTGCGGTGGCTTCTGGGCATGATATAAATTTTGCCTCAAAAGGTAATAGGACCCTATGAAAGTGATGTTTTGATGGGAGGCTATGTAAATACTTGGTAGTATGGTGCCTACATTGTCTAATGGTCATTCCCTTTTCTTCTTTTTCTTTTTTGGAAGGAACTTTAAATATGATTCATGGAATCTGGTTTAATTACTATGTGGTACCTAACTGCTTAACGTGGTACCTAACTGCTTAACGTGGTGGTTTATCCAATGAGAGTGCACACTGATGTGCTTTATTTTATGCCCTGATATGGCATAACGCTGGAGTGCATACCTAAATGGTTTAACGGATTGATGGAGTAAACAAATGGTTTAAAACTGTCGGATGAGAGGTTGGTGATCATTTATTTGTTTGTTTGTTAATAAAAATCTCCTGAAAATCGTTACTCTTTGACGCTGTGCACTTATATTTCAATCACAAAATGTAATGTGCCATTTTTTCTCTGTATGCCATGGGAAAAGAATAAAAAGAAAGAAAAGAAGTTCTGTTGTCACGACGGGATAAACCAAAATGCGGACGCGGACCAAAGGGACAGATTTCGCGGAATTGCAGGTGAGGTAAGGTTTGGTTGGGTTGAGTTCGGTTTGATTGTGTAAGGTCAGGTTAGGTTGGGTGAGATTAGATGATTCGCACTGCAGCCTCAGTTCGCAAATTCCGCGAATTCCGCATTTTGGAAGGACCCCATCACGACTCACCAACCTTTCATTTCAGAAATTGGGTGGAATGTCAGATTTCCCGCAATTGTGTGTTTTTGAAGCCCGCGGTTTTTTGGCTATTTTATGAAATTTCTTGCGGTTTTTCCGCGGGTTTTTCACAAAAATCTTGCGGGTTTTCAAAAAATCATCTGGCAACACTGCGCTCGAATTCGAAAAATTCAACATGGCCGCCAGCACGGTTTGAGCCATTGTTCAGTTTTTCGATTTCTTTTTTTGTGCTGTTCCTGACGTTTTTGTGGTGAAGTAGTCGTCTGTTCTGTGGAGCCAGTCGCTTTTTTATGATCTGGAACCTTAACCTGCAGGACAGACAAAAAATTCCACTTTCAATGTCATTGATTCCATTTCTATGGCATTCCTTAAGAACCACTGTGACAAACTTAAAACATTCCTTTTTGACAAACTTAAAACATTCACATCACTCCATGCTCTTAAAACATTCCTTTTTGTGCTCTTCTCAGTATCTTTGGCCCAAAATGTAATCCCACCCGATTGGAAAATGAGTGTTGTGATACCACTGCCTAAGG
>JASGXE010008622.1:0-17639 GCA_030068105.1 Sinentomon sp. SZTP_YWyxl
TGGACTTTACTTTTTGCTCTGGTGATCATAAAGCACTGCTGTTGAAGAAACCAGATTAAATTAGGACCTTGAACTTGGAATCCGACGAAAAGGCGCGTCTCTCTCTCAGCAAGCTGCATTATCCAATTTCTGAATCCGAATGCATTTCTTTTGAATTTTTGCACAAAAAGCGCTATTCATGCGCCCGCAATGTGACTATTCATGCGCCCGCAATGTGACTATTCATGCGCCCGCAATGTGACTAAACCATGTCCGATGCACGAACGTATACATATTTACAAAATAAAAGACTTCGCAGAAAGAAAAGGACGGCAAGCTGCGGGATCCTTGCGGGTAGAAAAAGCAAAATTCACTGCCACAGAACTTCAGGCCGCGTTCTTACGAGTACAAGTGAGCCCAATTCAATTGCCATGCGGACTTCATTAAGGATTCGTTGGTGGCAATTTGCAGAATCCGCTGTCCGCTTTCTGCGACGAGAGTGAAGCCACTTTTGGTGAAATAATTCGCGAAAGTTTGCCTCAGACAGACTTTGCCAGGCGATGCTTCAATGTATGTTGGCCCAACGCCTTTCGATCACTTTCTCGCATTGCTCTGCACCACACCATTTCCTGCAACTGCCGACTGAGACACTGGAAATTTTGCTTTCAGACACCAATGCAGCAACTTCCGATAATTGTGTGCAGTATCCTGCCAGTACAAAAAAAATCCGAACCATGTTCCTGCATGAAACATTTCCTTTTTGCAATGGAGTCCATCTTTATCCGCCTCTCCTTCCGGAAATGACAGATGACCATGTGTCGTCTTCCATTCGTTTATTCTATTCTCATAGAGTGGTTTTCTTAGGGGGTCTCTCGCTCTCGACCCAATGATCGGCGACTGGCCCCGCTCGTGCTTGGAAACAATAAGACCCCAAGCACAACTCCAGCAATTTCTGGTTTGCTTTTCAATTTTCTGCGAGATCTGCCCAGGAGGTAAACGGCGCAGTGACACCCGTTGGTACCTGCTGGTTTGGAAATTCCAAGCTTGGTCGAAATGACCTGTGGTAATTCCATGATTTGACCTGCTTCTATTAAAATTTCAACCTTAATCATATTTCTCACCTGAGTTATCACATGGGACTGAAAATAATGCAGTGACCCCAGTGGTAAATTTCTGTATCCCCAGAGAACTAATCTTCTCCTATACACATATAGGTATACGTCATTTATCCTGAAAATATCCGTTAGCAGACGACACTGCCGCACCTTGAAAAGAAAATTACCTCACCGCCAAATGTCAAACTCGTATCACGGGAGAATGTCCGCGTTTAATGTATTGCCAAGGGCAAAAAAGCCAAAAGGATTGGCGAAATTATCTGCCGTCTTCAATCTTTAGCTCATCTGCAAACTGGTTTTGGCAGGCAACACAGCTATCGGTATCCTATGTCCGTCGACACCAGCAAAGTCATCGAAACATGTTTGCAAACCTGATGCAAACCACCGGGAAACATCATTTCGTGGGCACGTCATGTGTTGGGCATGTTCCAGCAGCAAAAAACTCGAGGCAACAGCATATCGCTTCTTTTGCGGCGTACATTTCCGGTTCATGGACGGGATTCATTCGTGTCCGCAACGGTACATTTCTGTTCATTTGCGGTCGTTATCAATCTCCAGTTGTTACTCGAGGCGGCCGAGTGTACGCTATAATGTCTTTAGCCTTTGACCGAGAAGCATCATTAAACATTATCACTGTCCAGGGCAACGCTTTCCTTATGATGTATCGCATGGACACTACACTCGTGTTATTACATCTCCCATGTGAGGCAGAGATCCCAAATTATGGTCAAAGATGCGCGGCTTATGCAACGCTGATGCCACGATGGGGGAAGCAACACTTTTCGACGAGAATCGAATTTACCTTGATTGTGATAGCTTAAGATTTGATGTGCTTGTGATTACGGATAGCAGAAGGTTACGTTTCCAAAACATCGCTGTAATCAAATGTCGGGTGGGTTTCCAGCCGACATTTTTTAAGCCTGGTCGCTTTACTTTGACAGCTGTTGACAAAGACGTGTTGATGACCGCTTTTGTTTATAGCTCTCAAGTCCTGCCGGATTTTACATCCTCAGCCCACAATCCACAATGTTTCAGGCAACATGGTCGAGAATGGGCAACATTCAGTTCGCCAGAAAGACAGTCTGCGGAGTTGAAATCGAAAAAGAGGATAGAAATGAGTAAAAAAAACATGAAAATTATTAGATATGGCAGAGGAGAGGCTGAGAACCTTGACATTGGAATCCACGAAGGTCGGTCGCGTTTCAGAGCAAATGTTGATTGTGAATATCTTTGCATACGAGCATCTGTTTTTTCGATTTTTTTGGATATCTATTCGTATTTGGTTTTTCGCAATTAAAACACTGCCGCTTTCATCATTTTATGGTAACGTTTGCAATCCTCATGCAGTGCAATGCTCTTTGCGCGTGGAAAATCATGTTTCTGTTGGGAAACAAGCCCCAGGGAAGGCCAACTAATGGTCGGTTTATATCGGCAGTTGGAAGAGTCATGGAAATAATAAAGTATCCCATAACTGGATGCCTGTATAATGTTGGTTTTCGGGCACATCATTACTGTTTCAGTGTCGTTTATATCCACGGCCCGAGCAAAAGTTTCCTGACGAAACTAAAACTCCAAAACACACATTCGTGTACGCCCGCTATTGTTCGACAAGCTGAACCTCGGCATAAAAATACCGATCTTATCCTCCACACACGCAGATTTTAACGATCTGCGATCGAAAGCAAAATCCCTGTTATCGGCATGAAAACCGCGAAACGTGTGTATAACGTTGGGAACTCTTGGCCGACCAGCGCACTCGTTGTAATGAGCAATAACGGTTCCGATGCCAATTTTAATTGTAAGATGTTGGTTATGGGGATTTTGAATTATTGCGGTATTATAACCTCCTGCTGCGGTTGTTTTATCGATAGCAGAGATTTACTGAAGTGTGGGTATGGTCCACAATGTCGTCATGGTTTTTTGCCCAGTTTTAGGGATATACTGCCTTGAAGGTACCTACTTGCATCTGCGGTCAAATCACATTTGATCACGTTGGTCACGTGGTCATCCTTCTTCTGTTTGACCAGATTTGATATCCGCTGTTTGAGGCGTTTAAATTGATCGCTTCACTCATTCAGGGAGTGAGTTACGACGATCGCATCGACCTATGCCACCAACAGATGGTAGTCCATTAAGTCTGAATAGCGGGATCTATATTCCGAATACATGATGTTCGGTACAATACGACAATTTTAGGGTGTTTAGTATCCGCTGTGGACACTTCCTATCACCCATACCATGTGGCACGAAAATCAGGACACAAAGACGTGCTACTTTGTTGGATTACCGTTGTTTTTCTCCAACCTGCAGGAACGTATATTTAGCAGAAATTCTTCTTTCGAGTAATGCGAGGAGACCTCTGCAGAAGATCAAGATCGAGTAGGATGGAACGTTTGAAGGCTGGAACGTCCGTAGGATGGATGGAACGTCCGAAGGCTTGATGGAACGTCCGAAAACTGGAAGGAACTTCCGAAGGCTGGAACGCCCGAAGGCTGGATGGAACGTCCGAAGGCTGGATGGAACGTCCGTAGGCTCGTAACCAGATGCGACAAGTTAAAGGAAAATCCGCTTCACACACATGTTCTATAACTTGTGTGTCAGCCTATAGAATGGGCCTGTCAGTCTCAAGTGCTTTCCCGACTTTCAGGCGCATTCCTGCAGGAAATGCTTTCGTATGACATTGAATTTGAATATCATTACTCCACGATCTGGTCCAAGTGTATCTGTCTGTGTACATTTATTATGTGCAGTTGTCGTGAGGTTCTTTTAGTAAAACCAAACTTGCATAGGAATGCGCTCGTGCATTCCGTCATGTGATTGTAACTCATAGAAAAAGCCATTACTTGAACTGCTTTTGGTAACACTGTCCCTACATGCACATGGCGTTATCTAACATCTGGCAATCACAAGGCATGCTAGCTTCAAATCACGAAATTTTCCTCTGAATCCTATTGCTGTGGAACTGTTACTGTAGTCTCAAGGCAAGATGATTCGCATTGGGTGGCAAAACTTTGAAACTGTCCAGTGTCATGGCCATTATTCCTTGTCGCGAATTTCATTCCAAGAACACATGCCAATGCCATTGGCAGACGGCGATAAATTTATACCAATCTTAAATCCCATCCTGGATACATCTTGCATCTCCAAGATAGCCAGCAGGAGAGCATTGTTTGTTTGGGCGACGTTCAAAAGGCGAAAGATAAAAATGTGTTTGCAGCATGGACGACTGCGCTTCAAGTTTCAAGTACAGCTATTCAGTTCCCAGCAAGCACACAACAATATAGGTACCAGCGCATCAAATCAACGTCCTGTTGGGATGGGGTGGGGCTGGGAATAAACCAAGTTAATGGCACTCCTTTTGCATTTTTTTTCGACAACCTGAGTAGAAGGTAGGCCTACAAGCACAAGGCCATGAATAACGGTGATCCTGTGTTTCTGCGCAGATGAATGATTTTTTACAATATGCATAGTGTTTAATTTCCAAGTGCATTCCTGCTGAGATGGGCTCTCATCAGTATTCAGTTCAGTGTATATGCAAAGCACTTGCAAAGAGCATGCAACCGTTCGTCCATTGTGAGGACCTTTCAAGCGCACTTCGCCTCACTGTGCAACTGTTACGACTCTTGGCAGCGCAGCATTGTCAAGGGAGCGCCGGATCTGGCGCAGTGGGTTCCCCACTTTGAACTCTCTTCGTGCAGAGTTTTGACGACTCATGCACTTCACCAGGCCCTCCAATGCATGAAACCCTAATCAAAAATCTCCAGGAGGAGTAAAAACTCGTTGAAGTAGCCTCCTTCTTGCCCAGCTGTTTCAGCGAGTCCAAAATTTTCAGTCATGCTTTCTGGGGGAGAATTTGATTTCTCGCCGTGTATGCGAGTGATTCTTTATTGGAATGGACAGAAATGAATTGATTTGCAATGAAATGACTGACTTCTATTTCAGATCGGCAATAGCGACCGTCTGCTGCATGCCATCCTTTCTAGATGTTCCAATGAAAGAACCAAACCGTAGTATCGTCCTGAATTGCAGCTTGCTGTCATCTTGGTATAACAAGGTGTGGCAAAATAGCTTTCGGAATACGAATTTGGACGAAAATAGGCCTGCATTTACCTGCATGTTGTGGCTTCAGAAAGCAATTCGTTCTCGTATACCAATTATCTGCTTGCGCTGAGTTTGATAGCGCACAAAACATAAACAGCAAGGCTCCTCTGCATGGTAGTGGGCAGTGGTGAGTCCAAGAATTGAGGAAGTTGGCAAATAGCAGGCCGCATGAATAAGATGTATGAATAAGAGATAAGAGAGCAGACAGGGTCTTTGTTCAGTTGATCGATAAAATACCGGGTTGCCTTGCAGCTAAGTCAAAATTGAAAGAACACCTTTTCGTTTGTTAAAATTCGTTCTGTTCGGGCACACCCCACTGTACGAGAGGTACCCTTTTTTTTTGGTCAGCCAGGCAACAACAGCACGGCTTACCGAGAAGTTGAAGCAAGAACTGACAAAGATTCAGTTGGTTCCAGCAACGAGAAAGGTCGCCATCACCCTTGCTACCTGTCCTGTTACTTTTGATCCGCACTGCTTTGCTGGGGGTGTGCAGCAACAAACAGAGCGCAGAAAGATGAAGTTATTGAGCCGCAGCCCCGGGCCTGAATCGTGCATACGATAAAACTGCGAACGCAGCCCAAACACGACAGTGAAGAAACACTTCCCGAAGAACAGAACAAGACAGTCGTAAATCCGCATGGCATGTCCTCTCATACCTGACTCCTAAGGGCAACTGCCACCTGTACTCGTATATTGGCAACTGCCTTCAATGGTTTCATTTAAGCTGCAATGACATGTTCCCCAATTACGATATCGTGTTCTGTGTTTAGCCGATGGCCTGGTGAAGGTCAGAACTGTGGTGTCTGCCATTGACAGTGACCTGACAGCTCGACGTTGTGGCACCATCCATGGTGAAATTTTGGAGATTCGAGATGCAATTTTAAGAGCTCCTTTGAACTTTGTTGTGCCAACAGTTCAAAACCAGTGACAACATTCACAGCTGGAAACAACGTTGTCAAAATTACCTCAGATGTCGCTGGCATGACCAAGACACTTACCAGGTTGAAAGTTCTGTCTGCGGCCCTCTCAGCAAATCCCAGCGAAAGATGGCAAACAATGTCCAATGGCAATCATCCTAAGCTGTTACCCCTGCCAGCGCTTCCTTTCCGTTAACTTCTCTAGTCCAATCTCAATTCTGCAACATCATGTTTAACCTGTACCCGGCCAGTTCAATATTCAAATGAAGCCCATATAGGCACCAGATCTGAGTCAAGGGTTGCGGGTAAGAATCCTCTTTAAGAACTCTATCGCTGGAAAGAACCTTTGCAGCTTCGTCAATTTTGGCAATTTTCGATTGATTTCGCGTTCATATCACTTTCGCCCTTGGTATTTCAAGTCAAGTTAATTAATTTCACCACTTTTCGACATTATTCGTTAACGCTCTTTTTACCACTTTTCATAATGTCAGTCAAGTATACACTCAACCACTCTTACATGCATTTCACCTGTCGTATCATACCAGCCAGCCGTCGTATTTTACCAGTCGCACTCAACCATCACTCACACATACATTTCACCAGTCATGTATACATTTCACCAGTCGGTCAGATACATGTCAATTTTCTTCGGTGATCGTTCATTTTTTGTTTCGATATAATTTCCTGCTTCGGATTGAAGCATTTTCCATATTGCTTCAAAATCCGGATACTTCGAGTATGACTTACATGGAGCATGTTGGAAGCCACATGTTTCAGGAAATCCATAAAAATCGCATTAAAATTGCATTCAATTGCATTTAAAAAATTAAAGGCATTTTAGTCACATTTTTTTCTCAATATTTTGACGAAAAAATCGCATTTAAATACGCATTTTCAGATACATGTCAATTTTCTTCGGTGATCGTTCATTTTTATTTCGTGATAATTTCCTGCTTCGGATTGAAGCATTTTCCGTTGCTTCAAAATCCGGATACTTCGAGTATGACTTACATTGAGCATGTTGGAAGCCACATGTTTCAGGAAATCCATAAAAATCGCATTAAAATTGCATTCAATTGCATTTAAAAAATTAAAGGCATTTTAATCACATTTTTTTCTCAATATTTTGTCGAAAAAATCGCATTTAAATACGCATTTTCAGATACATGTCAATTTTCTTCGGTGATCGTTCATTTTTATTTCGTGATAATTTCCTGCTTCGGATTGAAGCATTTTCCGTTGCTTCAAAATCCGGACACTTCGAGTATGACTTACATTGAGCATGTTGGAAGCCACATGTTTCAGGAAATCCATAAAAATCGCATTAAAATTGCATTCAATTGCATTTAAAAAATTAAAGGCATTTTAATCACATTTTTTTCTCAATATTTTGTCGAAAAAATCGCATTTAAATACGCATTTTCATGAAATCGAGAAGAGATTTCCTTAGAAATTTGCAGTAGAAAACTGCCTGACCGTGGATCTTCCACTGCGAAAAACATCGCTCACTCATCGCTTCACAGGGATATGTGGTGGCCAGTTGTGGGTGGTGAATAAGTCGCCATGACATAGAGAAACCGCTGTGTCATATGGTACGTACGTGTCATAAAATGACAGATTTATTACAGACATTTTTAATCTGCAGGCCCTGCGGCCGTGTAAGTTCCCTGCTTCAAAATTGTGGAGCACAAAAAATTGGCGGACCATCTTGGGAATTTTCCCACCGTCAAAAGAAAATAAAAAGACCTGTGGTATTACGCTGCGTGATTAGCCTTTCGCATTGCATTGTGCAATGAGCTGGGGGTATTGCGTAACTGATACCACTGTGTTGTCTGTGATTCTCAACGAGCAGAATCTGCCAGCCCGCACTGAATTCACTTTGCTCGCCTCCCGGCTTATTTTAACGGTTCATACGGCCAACAAAGGACCGAGAGAGACCCAGCAAAAAGCACATGAAGAACACAGGAGAAACAAGAGTGCCGTTGTAATTTTCAAATGAAGATTTCAAAGTGAATGAACCGCACCGGCAAGCACAAAAAAAACACTTAGACAATTTTGTTTCCCATTCTGACCACTTCAAATGTCATTACGCACACTGGCCCGATGATGCGGATGTGATACGCTTTGCTTTCACGGTCAGGTGGGTCCATGCGGGCCGCCTGCCTGCGCCTTCTGCGGCCGTCGCACCGTTGGGTTACGCTTCAAGACTGATTTGCCCCGGCTTGAAATTGCGAGTTTGCCACCTTGCGTGTAATCGTGCTCAAACGTGCTCGTGGATGTCTTTCAGACGGTCCCTCCGCTTAAGCTTTTGAAATGCGGATTGCTCAAACTCAGTTCTGGACAATGAATTGGCATTTACCAGACTTTACTGTAACAGCTGGAGAATGTCTTTTGCCCGGTTGATTTCTTCCCAGGCACTCGAACCGTTTTATTTGTCGTTCAATTGTTTCAGAAACTGTCTTTCTTTGTTCGGGCGCATCGCATTCGTTTTTTAATTCATTAAAAACCAATCGGTGCATGGGTATAGTGGCGATGGAATTTCCTTTCCATTCCCATGTGTAAAATTGCGAAAGTTCCTATTTTAGCAAAAACTCCGCATCCCATGCAGACATTAAAGATCCTCCCTTGTAACCGAAGTCAAAGTCTTACAAATCAAGAAGGCTTGTAGCAATATGACACTTTAATTTCTGCAACCTGCACAAGTGCAATAAAAAGAAAAAAGGAATAACTTTCGGAGTCAACAGTTATTTATGAAAAATACTCGTAGATGGATGAAAACATTAATTCCGTCACTGCTATTCACTGGTAACCATTGAGTTCGGAAATTTGCCGAGGCTGAAAGAGTCATTTGCTGAAAACTAATGAATTTTCAACGCAAATCCAATGACAAGAGAGAATTCTGGTCTGACCTCCTCGATACATGGAAAACAAAACTGCCTTCAAAATAGTGTGGTTTGTAACGCGCGGTGTCTATCGTGTGGGTATATTGCTTCGAATAAAATTGACGTCGATCAAGTCAGATTGACAAGGTGCATGAGCTGTTTTCTATCCAAGTAATAAAAATATAGGTATGCATGTTTCGACCCCCAAATTATTTACAGAATACACTGTCCAAACCTCGTTAAGTCACGCCTCCCTCAATGGGATATGTTCATAATCCCACAGACCCCTAGACATCGCAAAGAAGTTGATGTAGCTCATATTTTTTCGAAGCAATTGTTTTTCCCTCGTCATAAAAAGGCTGCAAGGGAATACAATTACGTCGATCCGTAATGGCGCTTTTCCCATCAACATTTGTCATGCTTTTTGAGCGCCTAAAACGATCCCAGAAATATCGTTTCTCTTAACCGCATCTTATCTATCAGCTTACGCGGTTGTCCATCAAGAATTCGCAACGGAACATCTCCAATATTAACTTTTACGGGTACAGTTCGATTGGAGTGAGAGTTTGCCAAGCAAACGCTAAATTTCTCTTCATGCCATATGTATCAGGTATTACCAACCTATACTCATCTCAAAGTAACACAGGCTTAATGGAAATGCCTTTTCTAATCGGATGCGGTTGTCAAAACAATGAATCGTCCTCAATTGTTACAATGTATGCGTAATTGAGTCTGGAGACGACGCTGGGGGAATGTATAATCTGAAATTACGCAATTGCGTTTTATCCAATTTATATGCAGTGATTTCCCTAAGTCTACTTTGCATGAAATTTTACAAGGAGCGCAGTTACAAAAGGTACGCAACTCGTTAGATGATGGCACACCAACATCGCTTCAGCTTATTGCTTGAAAGTTTCCGTTGCTCCACAGAATCGATTGAGACAGGTAAAGTACAGTGGCGGCGTATCGGCTACCCAGCAGCTAGGTCTACAGCCATGATTTGGTCACGAGCCGGTACGCAACAATTTTCCAATTGCCTATATCGCTTACTTCAAAGCGTCAGCGTTTTTCGGCGAATTCGAGTGATATGGATGAGGAATCATACTGGTCCCATGATAAGTCTTTGATCAGGTTCGATAAGCTTTCGGCAGAGAAGCCGCCAAAAACACGTCTGCTAACTTGGATATGGGAGATTCCAAATAATTATAATGTAGTCATCAATTCTAACTTTTACCAGCTTTGCCGTGTTCCAAAATCACTGACCGTTGTCGTATCCGAAACAGCTGATACTGGAAATAGCTGAAACATTTGGTGTGTCATTCACACAACGTTCATGCAGACATTCAAACTGTTTTGTGCAAATTGCTGCTTTGCAGATCCACGAATGATTTTCAATTGTTTTTTTTTTCGTTTTTTCCTATGTTTTCTAGATATTGATGAATGCCAAATACCTCAACTGGCAGCCAGATGTGTGCCAAACTCAGAGTGCTGTAACCTTCCGGCTCATTTCGTCTGCAAATGTCTTCCTGGATTCGAAGGGGATGGTGAAGTTGAGTGCAGAGGTCAGTTCAAATTGCCCATACCATTTTGTAAAAGCTCAACTTCAAATTCAGGGCAGTACCTTAGGGGGAACCTTCGGTACTGCCCTGAGGACCGTGCACTCCCCCCCGATATGTGGCTGTGGATTCCACAGATACAATTACAGTCTTTCAGTGCGATGGTGTATTTCTTAAGCCGAAATTGATTTTGCAGGAGTAGAAAGACATCAACTGCAATAAGTACCTTCAACATTTTAGCATGCAAAAGAGGATTGGATGCTGCTGGTGTCACTGTTTCTCGATTTGTACCATGAAAAGGGCTAGGGCATAGCTATCCAAAGGACGTAAGTGTGCAGATCTCTCCGATGAGTGGAGTTTCCGAGAAATATGTGGTTTGAAATCTGTGGCACCGTTCGGAAATCCGTTTTTGTTCAAAAACATCTAGTTTTTGGGGGCCTCTGCCTCTCGTACCCACTTCTAACTGGGGTTATAACTACTGTTCCAAGGGTCTTCGCCCCTTACTTAATAGAACAGTCGTTAACCCCCGGACATAAAATCCCGGACATGGCCCTGCGGTTAAGATTATGTTCATTAGAAGTGGTTCCTTTCATTAGAGGTGGTTCCTTGGATACAGATCCCAGTGGAAAATTTGTATATTCAAGCTATGAATGCTTCGTTTTTTTCATACGTAAGACCAAATATCAGACTGCGAACAATAAACTTCAGATGATGCTCGGTCAGGTGATGGAATCATTGGTTGAGGTGATGGATGCACTGCGGGATTCTCGCAGTTCTTCCGGTGATTCCAGTGCTTCCGGTGTAGCCATTCGAGTATATTAGACAAAGACAGTATCCGTGGGTAATTTGTGTGAGCCTATGAGTGTGGCTTTTATATGGAGCGAAAAAACAACAACAATTGGGCTGACTTTAAGCTGTTGTTGAATGGATTAATTGAAGATCTTGGCTTGACTTTTCGGATGTTCTGCGGGGTACCAAAGAAATTAACTCCTTGTTTATACCGTTCCTGATGTCTTTGTAGTCTACTTGGGCAGCGTGTTGCACTTGTGCCTTTTATCGGCTTGTTATCGTCAGACTTTGATCACTTTCATTAACTCGCTCGCTCATGTGTCATCGATATTGGAAGTTGAGTTGTGCTGCAACATGATTTTCGCACAAGAATACATAATTCTTTTGTTTTGTAATTTCAGACATTGACGAATGCCAACAAAATCTCTGCGGTGAAAACGCCGCCTGTCAAAATGTTCCTGGCAATTTCACGTGCACCTGCCTTGATGGCTATATTGGAGATCCATACCACGGCGTAAGTATACACATCACTTTGCTTCTTGAGATGCGAGTTACCGTGGCATTTCTTGAGCCATTGACACGGGATGGATACAATTTGTACCGGCATTCATCACGGAATGCTCCTTTCTGTGCGAGTGCAAGCCCCAGAAACTTGTTAAATTCAATTATTTTTTGGATTTCGGGGTGAAAATTTCGGGGTGAACCCCGAAATTTTTTTACTATTTGCGAAGAAATGCTATTTGATACAAAATCATAAGAATGGAAAATAAAAATTATAGCTGTGACGAAACACCACGAGAAGCTTTGCTTTTGGGGATAGCTACAAGCCCGCGTTCACCAGTGCCGACCAATCTCTGGATGCCAATGATTTTTTTAGTGATACGTGATCGTTGTATCTGCAAATATCTCTCCATGCGAAGCTTTTCATGGATTATTTTGGTTTTCACGAAATAACTGATCCCTTCGTCAACATTCGGCCTATCACCCCACGATGATCTTACACTATAAAAAATCAAATCCAATTTCAGTGTCAAGATTTTGATGAATGCTCTGTACCTGGAACATGTGGTCAGATTGGCGTCTGCACGAACCTTCTCGGCTCATATTCCTGCTCATGTCCAGCTGGATCCACTGGAGATCCTCTTGGCCCACAAGGCTGCTTTGACATCGACGAGTGCCTCATACCAAATGTATGCGGCCGGGGAGCTGTGTGCACGAATTTGCCGGGAGAATACGAATGCAGGTGTCTTCCAGGATTTGTGGGTGATCCGAAGGTGGAATGTGCCGGTAAGAAAGCCATTTTTCTTTTCGGTTTAACGGACCTGTTGATCGGCTCAGATTTCTTTGTTTCCGCACTGCTAAATGGCAAAGACTAGATTATAAATTGTTAACAACCAATAATTGCATGAGCAGTTGTTCCTAATTACAATAATTTTTACTTTCTTTTTTTTAACTCTACTGCTTCTGGGACTGCTCTAAAATGAGCTGTGTATTAATAAAACTTTTGCTTTGGAATTTTCATGTATAGTGGCGGCGGAAAAAGATTACTCATACATGTGTTTTTCCCATTTGATTGTTGCCTCCGAAACTTTTTTTTCTTTCTTTTTACTCTTTTGCATTTGGTAGAAATTAAAGCGCCAAATGGCAACGGAGCTTTCTAGAGGTGTCAGATTTTGACATTAGTGATGAAAGAGGATCTTTTATTTCTACAGCATAGAATTTTTGCTAAAATCTCAAGAATGGAAACTTTTCACATGTACGAATATGGGTAATCTTTTTCCGCCGCCAGTATACAGCCTACTTGCTGCTTACCTGAGATATGGTCCTGGATGTGTAAAGCGAACAGGTGAATATAGCTGTTCGTCTTATTTGTAAGTACTTGCGCATTCATCAAGCTACCAATATAATGCTTTACAATTCACTTTGCAAAAACTTGCATTCCAATGGCCTCTGCAGTGTTGAAAGCAGGTCTTGCTTTGCCAAGCCGCTTGTGTTCTTTGTCGCAAGAAACAGCTGAGCGGCCAAAACAGAGGGGCTACCTTGATCCATTGTTTCGCTAATCAGCTAAACTTCGTCCTCCGGAAAAAGACAAAATCCAGGGGTCGCCGCAAGTATCCTTCCTGAAGTGCATATGCTATTATGGCATAAGTTTCATTGATGAAACACATATAAGTTTTTCAAAGATGGAACTTATGCCATCAATGGAAATATGGCTGTTTCTCTCCATGGATACACTCTAAACACGAAGTTCAGCTTGGAACACCATATTTTAACATGGGCTTAGATGGGAGGTGTTCTTTTAGGAACACACATTTGGTGTTTCGGAACACCATAAGTGTTCCAAATGGAACACTTATAGTGTTCCAAAAACAAAACGTGTGTTCCTAAAAGAACACCTCCTATCTAAGTCCATGTTAAAATATGGTGTTCCAAGCTGAACTTCGTGTTTAGAGTGTAGAAAAAGCCGAAATCCTCCGTTTTTTCTTGTGGTTGCAGAATTTAACATTCTAAAGCTTTTGATGCTTATAACCCACTGGTGGTGAGAGCCGAAACCCCTATATCTGCTGCACTCTTGTTCGCGGGATCGGTTTGCATTTCGAGGCATAACCCATAATACAGCATCGCATTGATTGATGTCCTTGGACACAAATGGCTACACGTTTTGTATACAGGGTGAGGCAAAAGTCACGCACCAGATGGACTTATTCAGAATAACGTTTTTGTTTTGTCTTTCGTTATTTTTCTAGGGCTAAACGAAAGTTTACGGTGCTCTTAAACATGGTGTTAACGCTTAATCAGCGAATTGAACTTGTTTTAATAGTGGGCGAAAATCACGTCACCCACAGGGAGGCATGTGACGTTTTCCATCTACGCCATCCAGAACTGCCACGGCCATCTCATACAACTGTCGCAAGATTGATCACGAAGTTCAAGGAAACCGGAAGCGTTGCAGACGCCCCGAGAAGTGGCAGGCCGTTAACAGCGACTGATCCGGATTCCTCTACAGATATTTTGGCCACAATTCAACGCAGCCCAATCAAATCGCAAAGGAAATTGGCTGCGGAGGCTGGCACTAGCCAGAGATCAGTCGGACGAGTACTCAAAAAGAACAAGTACTTTCCTTACAAGTGCCAAATCATCCATGGTTTGGACCCTGAAGACCATGTCGTCCGTCTCGATTTTTCATCTTGGGCAATTGAATCCCTGGAGGCTGGCGTACTGGACCCCAGCGCAATTGTGTTTGGGGACGAAGCAGCATTCCATATCAACGGAACGGTCAACAGGCACAACTGCCGTTATTACTCCCCCGAGAACCCACATTGGACACAGGAAGTGCATTTCCAGCATGACCAACGGGTCCTGGTTTGGGCTGGCATTTTCAGAAACAGAATCTTGGGGCCTTTTTACTTCGCAGGAATGTCGACGGCCAGAGCTACTTGACCATGCTTCGCGACAACTGCATCCCGGCGATACGAGCCCTTCAGGACGAAGACCAGATTTGGTTCATGCAAGATGGAGCTCCAGCACACTACAGCCGAATTGTGCGCAACTACCTTGACGCAGAATTCCCAGGAAGGTGGATAGGACGTGCAGGACCCGTGGACTGGCCTCCTCGTTCCCCAGATTTGAACCCCCTAGACTACTTCCTCTGGGGACATCTCAAGTCTGTGGTTTATGAGCACCGGCCACGGAATCTGGAAGAACTCACTAATTATATCACCGCCGAATGCGCAGCGATAACCGATGATGCCATTCGCAACACCGTCGAGGCCTGGGAAGGGAAATTGCGCACTTGTATTGCAGCTGGAGGCCAACAGTTCGAACACTGACCAAAAGTAAGTCGATACCATTTGGTGCGTGACTTTTGCCTCACCCTGTATTTTTGCTTCATTTGCTTTCCCCAATGCTTATAAATTTGCTTATTTGCACCTGCTTTAATGCTTAAATCCGCTAACTTATACGTATGTAGATATTGATGAATGCTTCCACTCGCTTGAGCTCACAAATGCGGCTGGTTCACCTGACGCATTCTCAAACAGCACCGGTCATGGACGCCCTTGTGGAATAGAAGCAATTTGTACCAACACACCTGGTAGCTTTGAATGCCGGTGTAAGGAAGGCTTTGCTGGAAATGCAAGGGAGGAGTGCACCGATATCAACGAGTGCGGCAAACCTGGAGCCTGCGGTATAAATGCCCAGTGCTACAATGAGCCTGGCTCGTACCGCTGCCACTGTCCTGAAGGATTCAAAGGAGATGGGAAGGCATTTTGTGAGAGTGAGTGAAACGGAGGAATTTTTTCCAATCTTGATGTTTGTGAAGTGTCTTGATGTCATGCTTTTACTCGTAAAATTCCAATTCGCGTCTATCAAATTCGCATCAAGAAATCTTCTATCCTATCACAGGAGAAATATCAAAGGCATGAACAATTAAGGGGTCATTTATTTCCACTGTGCTTGTTTCAGTTCACGCGTTACACAACTGTATTTCGAGTCAGAGTAACCGGAGAGAAATGAACTCCTCATGTGTTATAAGACTGTCGGCGGGAAGTGCGTGCGGAAATAAGAATATTATACTTTTCCTCTAACCAGTCTGAAACACAAAGAGAACCAGGTGAAAAAGTCACATTTTTAGACATCATGGTATCCGAAAAACACTTGGATGCATTGATTTGCAGTGAACTTAACTGATCATCAGCCATGCACTATGCTTTAACTGCTTCGCAGCTACATCCTACATAGCTCATGCAACGTTTTAATAAAATCTTGACTTTGACTTCAGTTCATTCAGCACCTTCTTGCTAAGACAGAGGGGTGTGTGTTGCCAATTCTTAGCATTAACAAAATGTCTGTCATGGCAGTTTTATGGTTGCTTATCCAAACACTCTCGTCAACTCAGTTGCTCTCTCATAAGCAAGCAACCGACAATCTTGGATTCTTGGATGATGAGAAAAATGGTGTTGAAATTATGCCACAGTGTGGGCCTCCTTTAACAAGGGAGGATTTGTTGATCAAAATGATGTGAACATGATCTTGCCATGTGCTTTGGAACATTTTCGGGAGCTTGGTGCGAATCTGTTTTGGAATGTTCGTTTTTCTGCGATCCGTAAAGACAAATTGATTGATTTATTCAATTTGCAGACATCAATGAGTGTGATATGAAGCCATGTGGCCAAAATGCAGTATGCGTCGATTCCATTGGTAGCTTCAGTTGTGTCTGCCTCGAAGGATATGCTGGTGACCCATACAAAGGATGCACTGGTTAGTTCTCAAAATATAATTGTACATTTCCTTGGGTATGCTTGGCAATGTAAATTTGAACTTTTCCGCACTTGCCGTACTTGCACCGATTTTCGTGAAGTTCGTAAACTCTGAACACTTGACTCGCCTCTCACTTGGCACTCGTCAATTTTCACATTGGCCCTGGACCCATTCTACCAAATCTTGACCAATATTGGTCCAAGCAGATGCGATGGTTGCATCAAAAAATAACGAGATTTTTCATAGATATCGCCATTTCTTTTTCGTCCAATTCATTCAGATATCAACGAATGCTCAGCCCTGGAAAAACCATGTGGTGAATACGCCGTCTGCCAAAACACTGAACCAGGATACTCTTGCGAATGCCCTCAAGGATTCTCTGGAAAACCGGATGCAAGGACCATCTGTGAACGGGTTAGTAAGGGTATACTGGCGGCAGAAAAAGATTATCCATACATGTGAAAAATTTGCATTATTGAGATTTTAGCAAAAACTCCATGCTGTAGAAATAAAAGATCCTCTTTCATTACTAATGTCAAAATCTGGCACCTCTAGAAAGCTCCGTTGCAATTTGGCGCATTAATTTCTACTAAATGCATAGGAGTAAAAAGAAAGAAAAAAAGTTTCGGAGGCAACAATCAAATGGGAAAAACACACGTATGAGAAATATTTTTCCGCCACCACTATACACCTCCACCTGGAGACACAAACTGCAAGAGCACTCAAAAGCATGCTTCGAGGGAAACCAAACCATAGAATTCCTGCAACAATGAAAAACTGGTCGAAAATTGTCGACTAGGCATAGAAATCAAAGTTTCGCTGCGTTCTGAAGAAAATGTAGTGAAGTAATCTCGAATAGCATCTCAACAAGGTGATGATTATTGATTAAAAATAATTACAAACGATTGCAATGCCGCAGCCTTTTTTTTCAACATATTCATATGTCGAAGGCTCCCAATACGAACTACCATTTGTTTTCTGTGTTTTTGCACAATTGATAAAAATGCTCAATGCAATCCAGGTTCAAGAAGCGGTTTTCTC
>JASGXE010008623.1:0-17000 GCA_030068105.1 Sinentomon sp. SZTP_YWyxl
GTTTTCAGGATAAAATACTTTTGTGAACATTGGAATATTTTCTTTTCGTTTATTGAATCCCATCCGAGTTGCGCCTAAAAATAAAATTCTCCACGCTACACACATCACAATCTCGCATTGCAAGGTTGCAGCTTTGGTTTTTCAGGAGTAAAATGCTTTTGTGAACATTGGTATTTTTTCTTTTCGTTTTTTTGAATCCCATCAGAGTTGCGCCTAAAAATAAAATTCTCCACGCTGCAATCTCGCATTGCAAGGTTGCAGCTTTTGGTTTTCAGGAGTGAAATGCTTTTGTGAACATTGGTATATTTTCTTTTCGTTTATTGAATCCCATCCCAGAGTTGCGCCCAAAAATAAAATTCTCCACATTACACACGCCACAATCTCGCACAGCAAGGTTGCAGCTTTTGGTTTTCAGGAATAAAATGCTTTTGTGAACATTGGAATATTTTCTTTTCGTTTATTGAATCCCATCCCAGTTGCGCCTAAAAATAAAATTCTCCACGCTACACACATCACAATCTCGCATTGCAAGGTTGCAGCTTTTGGTTTTCAGGAATAAAATGCTTTTGTGAACATTGGAATATTTTCTTTTCGTTTTTTGAATCCCATCAGAGTTGCGCCTAAAAATAAAATTCTCCACGCTACACACATCACAATCTCGCATAGCCAGGTTGCAGCTTTTGGTTTTCAGGAGTAAAATGCTTTTGTGAACATTGGAATATTTTCTTTTCGTTTTTTTGAATCCCATCAGAGTTGCGCCTAAAAATAAAATTCTTCACGCTACACACATCACAATCTCGCATTGCAAGGTTGCAGCTTTTGGTTTTCAGAAGTAAAATGCTTTTGTGAACATTGGAATATTTTCTTTTCGTTTATTGAATCCCATCCCATAGTTGCGCCTAAAAATAAAATTCTTCACGCTACACACATCACAATCTCGCATTGCAAGGTTGCAGCTTTTGGTTTTCAGAATAAAATGCTTTTGTGAACATTGGAATATTTTCTTTTCGTTTATTGAATCCCATCCCACAGTTGCGCCTAAAAATAAAATTCTCCACGCTACACACATCACAATCTCGCATTGCAAGGTTGCAGCTTTTGGTTTTCAGGAATAAAATGCTTTTGTGAACATTGGAATATTTTCTTTTCGTTTTTTGAATCCCATCAGAGTTGCGCCTAAAAATAAAATTCTCCACGCTACACACATCACAATCTCGCATTGCGAGGTTGCAGCTTTTGGTTTTCAGGAGTAAAATGCTTTTGTGAACATTGGAATATTTTCTTTTCGTTTTTTTTTGAATCCCTCAATTCCCTAAAAATAAAATTCTCCAGCACCCTCCAATTTTCGGTTCGCTTTTGGTTTTCAAAGTTGCTTTTGGAACATTGGAAATTTTCTTTTCTTTATTGAATCCCATCCCATAGTTGCGCCTAAAAATAAAATTCTCCACGCTACACACATCACAATCTCGCACTGGAAGGTTGCAGCTTTTGCATTTTCAGGAGGAAAATACTGTTGTGAACGTTGGAATATTTTCTGTTCGCTTATTGCATCCCTTCTCAATTTTCTTTTCGCTTATTGCATCCCTTCTCAATTTTCTTTTCTCTTATTGCATCCCTTCTCAATTTTCTTTTCGCTTATTGCATCCCTTCTCAATTTTCTTTTCGCTTATTGCATCCCTTCTCACATTTGCGCCACCCCTCAAGTGTGCACCATTCCTTTTCGTGCGAAAAAATTCACTTTCCTCAACGTTTCATGCTTTAACGTCATTTGCTTTCTAAATTTCGTGGCACAGGGGGTCTTTCAATGGGAATCGGACTTCCTTAACGTCAAACCCAAAACAAAGGGTGAGGATTTAACATTTGAAAGTTTGACTGATATCTGTCCAAACGATTCTCTCAACTAGCATTTTTGCAGGTTGGTTCAACACTGTAATATCATACCAACATCCACCAATAAGCTTTGGATATTGTCTCGGGTTTTGTTGGGGTATACGAGGTGCATCCAGAAAGTTCGAGGAATTGTATTTTCCCCAGATCAGAGTTGTGTTATGGGTTAGGTGAGCCATGGACCTTAAATTTGCATCCGTCTGGAGTCCGCAGGACTTTATTTCACCACTCTAACCCTCTTACATTTTGTTCTAGGGTTTCTAGAAAACTGATCTTTTTAAGGACTGCCTGCAAATGACAAGTTTTTCCACGGAATGGCAGCTGCTAGTTCATTTTGCAGGGTGGGAGTGATCGACAGGGTTGCCTGTGCCTTGGGACCATTGGCTCACAATAATGAAACCAGGATTTCTCTTTTTTAGTGATCCCATCCACAGTGTACCAGAATTTGCTACCAAACGTGTCAGCAAGTTTTGGCGACTGGCCCAATGCTGCTTGCTTTTATCTGTCCGTCAAGAATGTGTGGGATCTGATTGCACTCACCACGGTCATTCCCAGTTTGGTAAGCGTTTAACAGTTATTGGCGGAATTGGCCGTGATGTCTTTGGTGAGAAAGGGCACAGTGGACGAAATGAAATCACCCCAGAAAATCTGACAATGACTGTGCTGAGTGCAACACACATTCTTGGCGGTGAGAAAAAGCAGCAGCACTGGGCCAATCGCCAAACCATGCTGGCACGTTTGGCAGCAAATTCTGGTGCGTTTGGCAGCAAATTCTGGTACACTGTGGATGGATCACTAAAAAAGAGAAATCCTGGTTTCATTATTGTGAGCCAATAGTCCCAGGGCAGAGGCAACCCTCTCGATCACTCCCACCCTGCAAAATGCTCCAGCAGCTGCCATTTCGTGGAAAAACTTGTAATTTGCACGCAGTGCTTGAACAAAATGTAAGAGGGTTGGAGAGGTGAAATAAAGTCCTATGGACTCCAGACGAATGAAAATTAAAGATCCATGGCCCAGCTAACCCATAAGACACCCCTGATCTGGGGAAAAATACAATTCCTCGAACTTTCTGGATGCACCTCGTATATTCAACGCAAAGCAGCTCGATTTGTTGGAGGCGCCACAGTGGCGTAACCAACATGCTGAGTGCCCTGAGTTGGGAATCGCTCCAATCGAGGAGGCGAGTAGCACGTCTGACCTGCTTATTCCTTGTCCTTGAACATCAGGGGTTGGGGCACATTTCTTGAGCAACTGAACATGCCAACGTTCTATTCCCATCGAGACCACTGTTACCGTCATTCTAAAAGGACATTGGCATGTATTCATTCCTGAGCAGAACTATCCCGCAGTGGAACTCACTTCCTGGGCGGGTGTTTGAACAGCCGTTGAGTAAACCGCTACTGCAGGGCCGTCGTCACCTTCAACTACACCGGGAATTCGTCCCACTCCATTGCAGGAAGCTCTGGTCAGGAATTTTATTGATCGATATGATGTGATGTTTGATATATTTTTCGATTGGTCGTTTTTTGCAAGCATTGGATATTACAGTTTCCTTTGTACCATTTTTATTATTTGAAATAGGTACTTCTTTTGCATTTCACTGATGCTGTGTTATATGTTTTTTGTGCTGCAGAAGGCATGATGAGAAGGTAGGAAGGTGCTGAAACTTCTGCCACAGAGTCGAACAAACAAAGAATGAAACAAAAACTAACATGAGATCGATTTCGCTGCTAACACTTGCAGCATCATCATCTTGCAGCATCATCACTTGCAGCATCACAACTGAATGACAGGTGGACGACGCAATCCAGCCAGTTTCAGTAAGTTTTAAGGAGCTTCTTGAACATCGAGAGAGGGGAGTGGGAGAAAGAGAGAGAGTCCAAGTAGAGAGGAGGGAAGTGAGAATTTATTTCTGTCAGACATCTCAGAATTCGGAAAAAGATGAAGAAGCAGGATGCCATGTCGCCTCATTATCATAACAACAACAACCTGTGTTGAGCATTGTTGTTTGGTTCGCCCTCCTATCCATCCACCTACGTCTTTTTTCTCCATTCGCTCTGTGCTGTTATAATCTGTCGGAAGGGAACTGATGGATGGAGTGCTGGCAGGCAGGGTGCAACGAAAGCTTGCTTACCAACTAACAAACTGACTGACTCTATAGTCATGTTCTTGAAAACCAAATTGACTTGAGTGCTTTCTAAGCATGCTCAGTTTGTATGCAGGGTGAGCCCAAAGTATCGAGATAATCCTGTTTGAAGATAAATTCAGATCTGTCCGAGGTAAAGGACTGTTCTCATCTAATGATGACACTGTGTTTGATAAAGTGCGTATTTGATTAATCTATGTGAATCGGGCACTTTTCCATCTAACCGCATGTAAAAGTCCCGAGCCACAAAAGCAGGAAAACATTCTGAACATAGAAAATGGGTTAGGTAAGGTTAGGTTAGGGTAAGTTTGGTTGGTTAGGTTAGCTTTATTTTGCTTTTTTGTCCAAGCGCTAAATCAGGATGTCGCCCGATTCGTAAAATATCCACCGGGGCGGGGTAGTTGGATTACACTACAATTGAGGTTGTGGCAAGTGGCAGAGTGGAATCTAATCGATAAAGACGAAAACGACCAACATGAAAAGAAAAAAATTGAACAGGTCGCCATTTAGCTTTCGGAGGGGGGGGAGAGTTGGTGTAAATCTGGGTGGGGGAGGGGGCGCAAGCAACAAAGTGCATGATATATGGTGAATTACCCGGACATCATTTCAGGTCTTCGTAGGGGAGCTATCATCAGGGAAGGCTGAATGCAGTGACCCAGTCGGGAGTTCGGGGTTGGAGCATCCCAATAACTGTGGTCTGGCGCGAAGCCTTAGCAGGGTTTCAGGGTTTTGCTCCATTTTGCCAGTAAAATTCCATGATATACAGTATCGAAGGCTTTCTGCAGGTCTGTGAAGACTGCTACTGTGAAACCAGCATTATTCGTTTCCATTAGTAATGACATAGCAATGGAAACGATTAATGGTGGTTTCACAGTAGCAGTCTTCTTAGACCTGCAGAAAGCCTTCGATACTGCAGATCATGGAATTTTACTGACAAAAATGGAGCGAGACGGCTTTCGTGGCCAATGTCTGAAACTACTGACTAGTTATCTCACAAATAGGAAACAGGTGGTGTATCTAAATGAGTGTATGTCCGAGTTGGGTGATGTAATCTGTGGGGTTCCACAAGGTAGCATTTTGGGTCCTCTTCTTTTTTGCTGCATGTTAACGATCTACCTCGGTGCCTCAATCGCGGTACTTCATCCTTGTTATTTGCGGATGACACCGTGATTTACAGAGGGGCGGACTTGACTCAACTCTATGATAACCTAAATGAGAATCTGAGATCACTATATTATTGGCTTTGTGCTAATAAACTGTCTTTAAATGTCTCTAAAACAAAGTACGTCGTTTTCAGGGACAGAAGAAAACAAATTACTTTGGATGCCAGTAAGCTATCAATTAATAAGCAAATGATTGAGTGTGTTTCAACGATAACATCTGGGATGTTGCCTTGATGAACATTACACTTGGAGACTGCATGTTTCGAACCTCCTCAAGAAGATTTCGATGTACGTTGGATTGATGTATAAGTTAAGTTTTTTGCCGTCAAATGGCCCTACTTATATACCACTATGTCCTCATCTAACATACTGTTTAGAGTCATGGGGTGCTGTTATAACAGAATCACTTGCTAATTCATTCTTGTGTTGCAAAAAAATCTGTCAGAATTATTACCCATTCACCATATCTAGAGCACACTGCCAAGATTTCTGACACCTTGCAAGTGCGAACCTTCAAATCGCTGGCAGCTTACAAATTGGGCATCTTCATGTACACAGCTTTGAACGTTCGAGGAAGCTCCCAGATCTTCCATAGTTGGTTTCTAAGGAATGAGAACAATACACGGGCAGGGACAAACTCTTATCTCTTGCTTCCTTCTGTGAGAACCAATCTTGTCCTTCGGAGTGTACAGTATTCTGGAGTTTCTCTTTGGAACAGACTACCGGGTGCGGTAAGATGTGCAGAAACACGACATGTTTTCACAGCACTGTTTAGAACGTGGTTGGATGGCCAGAATCTTAGAAGTATATGAACTTGTTTCTGCCCATTTTTATTTTATTTTTGCCGTTTTCTTTTTTTCTCTCTCAGCTTATAAAATTACTCTTGCCATGCTTTTTTTTTGTTTCTTGATTTCTTTGTTCTCCGCTTCGTTTCACCAAAATCAATTGCATCTTCAAATTTCTGTGCAATTTCTGTGCAAAAGGGATGCCACTACGGAATATTCCCGGCATCTCTTCAAGACTTTGTTTTCTTTGTTTTTGTTAAATCATTATTTTAAAATTTGAAATAAAGGTGAATTTCATTTCAATTCAATTCAAGGGGATGAACCGTGGCAGGGGGTCTGAGAGGCGGAGTCCCCAGAAGCTGAAGAAACAAAAGTGGAAATTTGGGGTGAAATTTGAGTTCAATATCACTGTTCTCAAGGTCAAATTTCCCAACCAGGGTGAGACAAAAGCATGTGCCAGATGGCAAGCGAGTTGCTGGGGTCATTTCTCACAAAGGGGCAGTCACCCTTGCCACCCGAAATGATGCCACTGGGAGAGAGAAAAATGATGAAGGGCATGCACTGGGACTGCTCCCCACAGGGTGGTTTGACAAACCACACTCAAACAATTGGAAGTCACTGAACGGGGTCAGCAAACAAGTCGGTGGGTAAAATTCGAACTAATACCATATGAAAACAAGTCATGATTTTCTAATACCATTATGTTTCATCCAGTGCTCAAAGTGTACCGGAAAAAAGGACAGGAGCGCTTTTTCGAAAAAGGGCACAAAACAAATTTGTAGGGCACATCACCCTTTAAGGAGAGCATTTCGCCCATCGAAGAGGGCGAAGTGCCCTCCTTGGAACAGCTCCACGTGGGAGCCCTGTGGAAGCGCTTTTGCATAGTCTTCCAATTGTGGGAATGAAAGTGTTCATGTGGGAGCTGAGCTCCCACACCCTTAGGGCGGGCAGGAGCGCGGGCTCTCAGAGCTCCCACACACTTTGAGCACTGGTTTCATCCTCCTTCCCCCTGCGAATTTAGACTAAAAAGAAAAACCAGTCAGTTGGTTGTGGAGGTGTTGTACTGAAATGTTCTTTGTTTTTACAACTACATAGATGAAAAATCTACTGTTGTAAAAACAATCAATGATCATTTTTCATGAACTGTAAATTAGAAAACGCAATAATGCAACTGCTACGAGGAGTACAAAGTCAAGCAATAAATAACAATAGAATTATCAAAATACTAATTTTCACAAATTTGTTAACTTGTTTATTGCCATAACCCCGAATAAAAATCGATAAATATATTTTTCTGCTTTAAAAAAAACACTACAATGGTTAGGTTTCAAAATACTTATCTACGAGCGTCAAGACAAGCCAAACCGCAAACAAAACAAAACAAACAAATAAAAAGAACAGTACTCATTCCACTTGAAGATATGAACTGAGAATGCTCCCAAGTGTGCTCAGAGTGAATTGAGAATTCTTTCAACAATGAAAACTCGGTCGAAAACTTCATTATCGGCATAGAAATTAAAGTTTTTCTGTGTATTTAAATGGTAGAGTGTGAAGCATTCTCAGCTCATATCTTCAAGTGGAATGAGCTGTAGATTTGGAAACAAAACAACCTCGTCAACAGTAACAGCAATAGAGACGTGCATAGAATACCCACAAGGGTGAAAGGGAGAACTCTGCATCTCATAAGATTGTCGAAAGGATTCGTTCATGGGCTAATGGATAATTTTGAGTTTAACTGGGGGCTAATGGGAATATACACCGCAAAACATTGTTACACTCGTGAAACGTGAGGAGTTGCATCTAGCCCTGCCCTGATGAAGTTGGGATGACCTCTGAATTCGCGAGATGTGTGAATTTTCTCAAACATGTACTGGGATTTTTGGTTGGCTGTATATTCTGTTTGATACATAAACCGGAAACAGATATCCACAAAAAAGCCAGCCAAGAATAGCACATACATTTGACCCCTGTCTGTTCAATGAAACCCAAGAAATATTTTTTGATTTTCCTGGTGAAATACCAACCAAGGCACATCTCAGCACAGTTCCACCCCATCCAGAATACTCATTGGGGCTTTTTGTTCCGAATGGGCTTTTTGTTCACAAACCCAACTCACACTTCTTCCTCTCTGCTGCAGAGAGATACGTCACGGGGAAAGACCAGTCCAAGATGACTTCTGCACAATGTGGATTTGGAAATGAGCATGTTGGAAATGAGCAATACGAAAATTACAAGAAATTCGAAAACCTAGGATGGTAACAAAAGGAAAACATTATTGAAAGTGGACTCAGCAAAACTGAAGCTAAAAGCCTAGCACGAAAGAGAAGAAAATGATGTGGGAAAAAGAAAGACAAAGAGAATATGGGATGATCATGAAAACTGGCAAAGACAGCATAAGGCAAAAAAGGCATCTCACTGTCGTAATAACGCTCCTTTTATAAAAAACACATTTGAGTCACTCCGGCAACAGTATTATAAACATATCATTCAACATAATGCACTGAAAACCTAAAAAAATCAACAGCAACAATGCGCTTTTTTTCACAAGTCAAGCAAAATATGTAATATGCAATGAAACAAGGCCACTCAGATCACATTTTCAAATGACATTTTCAATGACGTATGATGTAGAACGGCAGGGAGGGTGGGTGGGTCACATTACAAATGGTGTGAACTCAATGCTACGCCAATCGAGTAATTTTTAG
This sequence comes from Sinentomon sp. SZTP_YWyxl, assembly GCA_030068105.1. Classification (NCBI taxonomy): domain Eukaryota; kingdom Metazoa; phylum Arthropoda; class Protura; order Sinentomata; family Sinentomidae; genus Sinentomon; species Sinentomon sp. SZTP_YWyxl. Next base: position 8,687 of record JASGXE010008623.1, read on the forward strand.
TCGATCATTTTAAGCAAAACAAGAAGCGGATGGATGGCATCTGCCTAGAATGAAGAGAACTGAAGAATGCTCACTTCACTCTCTCCAATAAAGAGTGTTCTCTGCATTCATTCAACAATGCATTTTATTATGGACTGCTGTGCAGGTGGGCCGGGTTCGATTCCCGGCCGAGGATAATTTTGCAGATTGCATACTTCAACCGCTGTTTGATGCTTCACAAAAGTGAACCTTCAGGAACTCGAGGGGTCCTTTCTTCTTTGTTTTGAACAGCAACCGAAAAAATCGAGAAACTGTTTTTTAACTGCAGAAAAGAGAGGATCCCGCATCACCGAACACCGTTGGAATGACCACGAAAAATAAAATAAATTGTTGCAGGTTCAATGAAAAAAAAAAAAGAAATTAGCTCTTCCAATGGTGAAATTGGGAAAAAATAAATAACTCTCCACAGACCACACCCTTACCATAACCCAGCCACCTGGGCCACCCCCACACCTGGACAGGACGACCACATGTCTTGGTAGCGCAGATAAGAAATAAAATACAGACGGTTCTCCCTCGCCGATCTTATTCATCCCCTCAGCCACAGTTTTAAAATTGGTATAGTGGGGACAGAATTACTCGGATAAAGGAGAAACTGGTAATTTATAATTTATCACGAACGACTGACACATCAAAAATCAACATTCAACAGTTGACAGATTGGAACGTCAAGCCCCAGAGTACTGTAACCTGTGGTCGGTCATTCACAATTTACAGTAAAACAGAAGGCGCATCACCAATCATCCAAACGATGTGGTGCTCGAAAAGGAACCGAGAAATTCAAACGAAAAACGCATGCGAATCCAGACCCACCCATTCTCTCCTTTCAGCAACGGAAATTCGATAACGTTTGTTCTAATATGGACCAATCTCATCATGAGAGTAGAAATACAAAAACACACATTCGTAACAGAAACAAGAACACTCTCAATACATAATCTCTCTTTATAAATACCTCTTCCTCTCTCTTTCAATCTCTTTCTCTTGAAGGTGATCTTACGAATGCAAAAATCACATTAATAATTCATAAACTCTCATCCCTGCAAAACAACCAATAATAAAAATATTATTCAACATTCCATGATAAGATAATGATTTCCAGAAGAAGTTTTGAAAACAAAACAAAACTAACAAAATCGAAAGGTAAAAAGTCATTTAAAATTGCACCCTTAATTTGTGGCAGTTCAATTGAACAACATTCCACATTGTACCCCTAATTCAGGAAAAGTCTTACGGTCGTATGCACTAAAGCCACTTAGCATAACCATAACCCTGAAAAAAGCCAATACCACATTCAGATGCACCTTTCTCAACGATGGAAAAGGAATACTGTTGTGCATAGAAATTTTTATGTATAGAAATCTATTGGAAAATTTGATTTCTATGCAGAACAGTGTTCCTTTTCCATCGTTGAGAAAGGTGCATCTGAACGTGGAATTGACTTTTTTCAAGCTTAGGGTTTGGGTTAGTGATCTTTGGTGCATATGACCATTAGAAATTCCATACAGAAACGTTGAAAATGAGATAGTAGATCCATGTGGCAAGGAGCCACATGTGCCAGAATCAGAAGCAGGACATCTTCATCTTTTGTCTTCTCTTGTACAGCTATTTACTTTGAAATTGTCCTGATTGCACACAGAGGCGTTCACTTTTTAATAAAAAATAGGGCAGGGTTATGTGCACAATAAACTGGACAATTTTAAGTGATATAGCTGTACGAGTATAGTGACAGGCAAACAAATAAGCTGTTATCCATACACATGTGTCCCTCCCGTTGAAGTGTTGCGTGCCTGGATTGTAAAAGCAGAAATCAGCATTTTATTTGGAATCGGTGGCATCGGCGCATGAAGTTAAAAAATGCATCTCCCTCCCTAATTTGAAAGCATAACAATGCGCAGTGCCACAATATCAAGGAGGAGGAGGACGGACCCCCCAAATTGGTGCAGGTGGGGACACCCATTTCAATGTGGTCTTCTTGTCCAACATTAACATTCATCTCACCAGCAGCATGTGTTAATAAAATATCAAACCCAATGGTGCAACTCATGCTTTGGAAGTTGGTCATGTGGAAGGAATTCAGAGAATGCTGCGCGGTTCGTGACTGGTAGGTTTGCGCCCCATGACAGTGTCTCAGACATGCTTGGCCAATTGGGGTGGCAGTCCCTTGCCCTGCGTAGAAAAGTTGCAAGGTTAGTAGGTATTTTTCTGTCACTCAATAATGAAGGGGGTTGGTCGACCTTTAAGGAGTTTCTTTGCCCGCCTTCTTATCTGGGTAGACACGACCATGAATTTAAGTTGACACCTGGTAAATCTCATAAGGATGTAGGTTTGTTTCCCTTGCCGTTGGACAACAAATGACTGGAATTCACTTCCTCCCCTGATTTTTGGTGGAGCTCATGACATCAGTGTTGTTACTTTCAAGAAAAATTTGGTGAATTGGTTCACTGGAAAACGTTCTTTCTCATAGTAGTGCAGGTATTTTTTTATCTGTTATTCCCCTCTGTTGATTTGCACCGGAGTAGCCTCCATGCAAATTAAATAAAATAATAACAACCTAATCCAGCAAAAAAGACCAGAAGGTGAAAGAAAGGCTGATTAAGATAAAACCAAAGATGATTGATTGATTCCACTTCTGCCGAACTGGGATGTTTTAGTGGGCCAAGCTCACTCTCTTTGTTCTGTTGAAGAATTTCATTCATCCACTCATCAGAGTATTATTGAAACAATTTTCAAATAATTAGCTAAAATATTTACGTCAAATAAAGGTACTCTCGGCAAATCCAATTGTTCACAATTTAAAATCAAATGAACAAAATGCTACATGACCAGGGGAAGTGTGTTGTTTCCTGAAAAGAGTGGAAAAGGATTTGGTATGTCTTCTGCTCAATGCTCAATATCAACAGACCAAACCTCAAGATGAAGACATGGCATGCACTGGAAATGTCTTACTGCAGGACAATTTTGCACGGAGATCAACAACGCTACAATGATTACATTTACCCGGTGTGCTTCCTCCACACATGGATCACCATGTGATTCAACGTTCGTAAAGTAATGACTTGATGGTCTTTGCATGCCATATGAGAGAATTCTACACCAGCCAGTGTTATGTAGCACGATACTGAAAGGCACAAACGATAGAATATGGAGACTATGCAAGGCAGGAAAAAGGCAGTCGTGTCTTGTGCTACGTCAGATGCACAAAATGAGCTGAACATCAAAATGAGCTGTTGTTGTCCTTGCTCCGTGCAAGGTGAGCAAATGAACAATTTCCAAAGTGAAACGAATGTTGTTCGGCAGATCAGGCGACAGGCACTGATGCTGGTGATGTCAGATCTCGTAGTCTCGTAGTAGAAGATTAAGTGTCGTGTCGTATGTAGTAGCATGATGCTAGAAATCTTCAAAGAGTTTGATTTCTTCAAGCGAGAGGGGCTGTTTGTTCCACACGTGATCAGGATATGTATCAAAGTTCTTTGCATCACCATCGAAACTGACTGATGGAACAATGGGAGGCTGAAATAAGGGAGAGAAAGAGAGAGAGTGGAAGAAGTGAGGAAAATCGAGGCATTTGTGTCAAAGACATCATTTGATCACAGAAGAACTCTTTATGCACAAGAAAGACCTCTTCATCAACACCAGCCAAATATCACCCAGAGTGAAAAGGATCCTAAATTGTATGACGACAGTTAATGAGTCAACAATTATTGGTCCCCTGATCTCAGTGTCATGGTGGGCTTTTTTCCTCCAGGATTTTATTAAAATTTGCTGGGGCACATGGCGACCCCACCAATTCGATTGTGTGTGATGAACCTTTTTCTGCGACGGAGAGATAGGTCATTGAAGGAAAAGATTGAAGCAGCGCAGTGCATAATAGCACCATGCCAAATTTCATCAGAAATTTGACCAAACGCAACTTCGTTTTTTGTCTTAAAATCCTGGCTTTTATGAAGCACAGCCCACAGGCATGATACTCTGATGTGAGGGGCATTGGAAATGTTTCAGCCTTTGCATAAAAAAACTAAAAAAGAGAAAACGTGCGATTCAAAAATTTGGGTTGCCTGGTCTTGGTTTCAACTGTACCAGTAAAAAATTAGATTGATGCAATCTATTTTACACATTGATGTAGTTTTTAATTTTCACATTGTTACACATTTTTCGGTTAGCAGGTCTTTTTGCATCGCACGGTTTTCTGTGAACATGCCTTTTACAGCTGCGCAAATTGCTCAATTTAACTTCCTCTGATCTATCCATTTCAAGTGTCGATTTTATCACGATTTTCATAATCTAAACTTCACAATGATCAACATCTCAGAATGAATCAAGTTTTGATGTAACGAGAGAAATATCTCTAGAGAAATACCTCTAAAATAGATATTTACATATACAAAGGCTGAAACATTGCAAACGCCATGCCCCTCGTATATGACAAATTAATTCAAGAGAAACATTTTTCACTCCTGAATCCAATTTGATCAGGAAAAAGAAAAAATAAGCAGAAAGCTTTTCGATGGGAAATGGGATAGGTGCAGGCAGACAGGAATAAGGGTTACACAGCTTCTGGCAGGCACTGGCTGAGCAACTAGAAACAAAAACCAAAATCAACCTACCTTCATTTTCCTGGTCAACACCGCATCCCAATTGATACCTTTGAACCAACGGTGTCTCTTCACATCGTCAGCACCATTCTACATGATGAGTTGGAGTTGGTAATTGAGAAGGGAAAAGGGGGAAAGAGAGACACGGATATTAAGAGGGTTGGGTGCTTGATTCTTTCAACTGTGCCATCGAGAGACTTGTTTTCGTATTTTGAAAGCACCGACAGACAGATGCGGGATGTTGTTACTTCCACATGCAACCATGGAATGTTGTTTATTCTGACCCCAAAGTAATCAACAGAAAAGGGTTGAAATGAGATAGCCTACCTCAGTCGGCTGACAAACGGCAGTGTTCTTAAAAAATTTAACTTGTGTAAAAAATGCGATGTGAATCGTGATTGTGGCATTCTCTGCAAAGCATCAGCTGTGAATGTTCTGTGAGACTCTCTCAATCCATTAAATTTAAAGCTCACATTGAGAAATGAAATTGGATGTGAATTTCAAAAAAAAAAACTTAATCAAAGCAAGCGGTTCAATGATGTGCTGTGATTATTCATTCAGTGCTCTCCCTTCCCAGTCTGTTGTTGCGAGTTCCCCCTCACTGAAGTTCCCCCTCACCAACCTTCCTTACTGAAAAGCACAAAATGTTGATTGGATCGTGGCACATGAAAACTCACTCGACGATTTGTTCTCCATTTGAAGGCAGAGGAGCTGACGTTTCGGAGGCATCCTGCTCTCCGTTGGCGAAGCCAACTTTTGGCCAACAGTTGGCTTCGTCAAAGGAGAGCGGGATGCCTCCGAAACGTCAGCTCCTCTGCCTTCAATTGGAGAACAAATCGTCGAGTGAGTTTTCTTGTCCTACTTCAAGTGCTCCAAGTTTCCACCCCACCTATGGCGATCTCTAAGTTAGCAGCACACTTTTGACACTTCCATAACAACACTTATCACCCAGTTTGAAGCTTTCAGAAGGTGTGATGATTGACAGGAGTGCACAGGAGCATACAACCTCTAAATCAAACTTCCATAACCGCTGCATGGAAGATTTTTTTTTAATTTATTTGAGCCGTTGCTTCCTGCATAGGGTCGTCTGAACCACATCTGCAACGTGGCTGTGAAATGTCGTTCTCGTGGCTTTCAACAACAATACGTGGCTTCCAATTTTGCAATTATTCCCAACTTCACCGTTGAAAACCAAAAATCCGACTCGGAGGAAGTTAACCACCGATTTGCTGCCGTTATCCGAACAAGAATAATGGGGGGAACCACTGCAGTCCAAACCAAAATGTCTCCTGAAACCTTACTGACTTGGTCAATGTTCGATGCGTCAGCAAACCTTTGATCTGAGATGAACAAGAAAACCCAACCCAACGAGATTTTTCATCAAAAGAGAAGCAATGAACCGGGGGCAGAGGCAAATGGCGATGAGTGTCAAAACAATAACTTAATGGCCGTATTCCTCCCAATTGTTACTCATACCCAGCTTCAACCCAATAGCCAACTCAGCATTTTCTGCAATAATGGAAATAGTATTGCTCGAGTATCGCTGTATACAGGGTGGTCCTGAATTCCTGGGAACAACCGATAGGACGTGTTCCTCATGTCCGTAGGAATCAAACTTGTTCAGTGACAAAATTGGCTCCGAACCCCCATTTCGGAGATATGACCCCTCAAAGGTCTCAAATTGGGCCCTTTTTGGGGCCCTGTGGGGGTTGATTTATTTGTCGGAGAGCTCTCATTTTTTGTATACGTGCTCCCCAAGACAAACTGAAAAGAAAACATTCAGTGACAAAATGCGCTTCCACCCCCCCATTTTCGAGATTTTTCCACCCAAAAATCCCGAGGGGAGCCCCTTTCGGGTGCCTATGTTTGGGGTTGATTTTTGCGTCGCTCAATGCTCATTTTTGGAGACCATGTTCTCCGTGATGAAATGAAGAAAAAAGATTCAGTGAAAAAAGTCCTTACGAACCCCCATTTACGAGATAATGGCTCTCCAAATCTCCCGAAATCAGTTTCCAAATTGCGAATTTTTGGAACTTTGGGGAGCCATATCTCCGAAACCAGGGGTCGCAGGTGATTTTTTCACTGAATCTTATCTCTTTAGTTAATCTTGGGGAATATGCTCTCGAAAAATTAGCACTGAGCGATGCAAATATCAACCCCCAACATAAGCATCCAAAAGGAGCTCCCCTAGAGATTTTTGGGTGTCCATATCTCCAAAATGGGGGGTGGGAGCGCATTTTGTCCCTGAATGTTTTCTTTTCAGTTTGTCTTGGGGAGCAAGTTTACAAAAACTTAGAACTCCCCAACAAATAAATCAACCCCCACAGGCACCCAAAAAGGGCCAATTTGTGAACTTTGAGGGGTCATATCTCCGAAATGGGGCGTCGGAGCGAATTTTTTCACTGAACAAGTTTGATTCCTACGGACATGAGGAACACGTCCTAGTTGTTCCCAGGAATTCAGGACCACCCTGTATAGAAATGAAATTTTTGCCACACAAGTTTATCCATCAAACTGAGAATTTCGTAGAAGATGAGAGTGAGTGCCAATGGGCGGGAATGAGAAAGCAACAAACTAACGAGTTCGTAAAAGGTGAACAATTCAATTACAATTATTTGTTAGTTCCCGCACATACTTTCATGCATCCGATTCTCTTTGTCCTGTCCTGTACAAGCAGCTTCTTGATGAGATCCCTTGCAGCTGGATCAATCTGTTTGGGCCACTCAATACGACCGGCCAATATCTTCTCATAAATACCAAACGGATTGTCATCGAAGAACGGAGGGAAGCCGGCAAGCATTTCGTAAATGAGAACACCTGGAATTTCAATGAATGATTTCATATTACGACTTAAGTGGAGCAGTCCATGATGCATGGATGATGAATGTTTTTCTCTTGATTGACACCCCTGCACCCAGCGGCGTGCTGTGAGTTTTGCATGAGGTCATGATGAGCAAGGATGTGCTTTTGCATGAAGGATTTGGGTGCAGGTCTAGCGGGGGGTCTAGAGGGCTCTGCCTCCAAGTAATCGGGATCTAGGGCAGAGCCCCCAAAAGCTGAAGAAACTTTGGTCTAACATTTTGACATGCTTAAAATTCCCCAAAACTCGCTCACTTAACAAGAGATTCCTCTTTTTCTTATCACGAAAAGGCGTTCTACTGAATTTCGCCCTCTTTGGACACTGCACGAGCACGAACGAGCGCTTTTGTTCTGCGGAACTTGTATTCTCAAAATGTTGACAATTTTGAACAGCTTGAGTGCCTGTTACCATGATGGATCACCAATCAAACAAACTGATCACCGAAATGAACTTTTCAAAATTGAACTTTTTTACCTTTTAAATGCACTCGCGACGTCTCCACTTCAGGGCACAGAACAGAACACAAAGACAAAAAGCAATTACATGAAATTACAAGTCCAAGATTAGGTCGCAAAATTGGTTCGTCTATTGTCCCCCTCTCCCCTCTCATGTGGAAACTGATGAAGTGTGAGGGGGACAGACAGCCATGCCACTTCTTTTGTTTTTATTTGCGTGAGCCACGCTTCTGGATTTTTGCAGAGGAGCGGCTTTGTCAGGTATCAAGGCGTTTGATTCTGGCATAACTTGAAGGAATGTTGAACAGTTTTCGGTGCTGGTTTCCCAAGGAATGGTGTTAAATGCAACCTTTTTCTTTTATTTG
>JASGXE010008624.1:0-16860 GCA_030068105.1 Sinentomon sp. SZTP_YWyxl
CCTTCAAAGGGGGGGGGACTCTGGTACAAATGGGCCGCTTGGTGGGTGCGACGAAACAAATGAATGTGCCGCACGACAGATGTCTGTCCAAAGCCTCCGAGATTTACGATTAGTAGCGGCTGACGCCGCCCATCTTATTTTAGCGGCTGACGCCGCGCTTTGATCTTGGCGGCTGTCGCCGCGACTTAGAATTCACCTTCTCTTGCTGTCTATTTATTTCGACCTCATCTACGATCGTGAGCTCTCGTATTTTTTATTAGATTTTTTTTACTGTCGACAGAATGCGCCCTCTTCTGTCGTCTGCTAAGTGGGCGGAGCTAAAACTGTGCTGAAACCCTTATTTATATACTACTCAGCTTCTGAACCCATCCTTGTAAAACGAGGCTGCTCAGAAAACCAGATTCTGACTGTAGTTTTGACGCATGAAAAACGCATTCCTTTGAGATTTTTCTTCGATGCCAGGACAAAATGATTGTCTGATTGTGCGAAATCGGTCGAAGAAGGAGGGTATGGGGCAGGATTTCAAAATCACAACAGCTTGCACACTTTGTGGCCACACACTGGTGGTGTCTTCTAGAGATTGCCCTGCAGCAAGAGGACTCCTTTCCTCAATATGCCCCGTCTCTTTCCTTGACTTTGTCTCTCAATTGTCTGACCAGGTCGGCATATCATTGTCCGTTGGCAGTTTTGCCATATTCCAGTTCGTATAGAGAGAGTGAGCGAGTGAAGTTAAGAGAAAAAGTCGTCAAAACCAACAAATAAAGAAGAGAGACATCATTGTTTATAGTGGTTGGTTTTATTGTCCATCATGTGTGTCACAGCAGGTTATGGACATAGTTGAAGAAATATCCATCCCAATTTCCATTTTCCCAATTTTGAAACAAAACTATACCCTGGCAGATACTCGCAGGTAGATATCCTGACTGCCCTGGCGCAAGAGGGCATCCAGAAATAGAAACCAAGTGCCCAAAAGCAAAACAAATGAGTTTGGTATAGCTGACGCTGCTTTCAACACACAAGCGACGAAGTTGTATACGCTGCGATCGTCCTGCCATCTAGCGGCAAGTTTTAAATTACCGCGATCGACCTGCCATCTGCGGAAGTTTTTAAATTATGCAAACTCATTCAACAAAGGCACCATGAGTGCCGCAACCTTATTTCTTCAACTATGGTTATGGTACAAGAAAACAAAAGACATATACAACAATAAACACGTACACTCTAAATTGGAGCATTCCATTTGGAACACATTAGGAACACCCTTTTAACACAGAGAACACAAGAGATGTTCTTCTCGGAACGTTTATGGAACACGGAGTTGTGTTCCACAAAACGTGTTTCATGTTCTTGGAACATCATTTTCCTGTAACCAATTTGGAACACATGATGTGGACCATTGCATGTTTGGAACACTTCATATGCTCCAAATCGCATGTCGGTTCCAAATTTACTGGAGGAGAGCAGCGTTACAAAACCGTTCCCAAAGGGGGCATTTCCGTCCACACCCGCTTTTCGGTGCATTTCCGTTAAGGTGTTCCAATTCTGTTCCAATGAAACCCTCCAATATATTTAAAGCGCAGGCACAAACAACGTATTACAAGCATTAAACAGCCAATAACCACTTACTAAAGCAAATGAGGAGCCATCATGGAGCTTCACGACTGCATCTCACAGCGTGACCACCAGCAGAAACCCATGAAGAGATCTCGAAAAACACCTCCTATAGACTTGTCAGGCAGGGCTTTCGATTGTGCCAATGGGGAGCTTGCGCTTTATTTGCGGTCCCTGTGTTTTCAAAGAGACCGGTTTGCTCAACAGTTTGCTTGATTCTCCTGGGGACTTTTACCATGGGATGCGTTAGCTAGGCCTTCTATGGTGCGCTAGGATCACGGGTATTCATCGGCCGTATTTCCTATATTGCAACTCAATTTCAACTCAATAAAAGCCAATTCAACAGAAGGATGCATCTTTCAATGCACCAATGGAAAAGGAATGAACTTTGTGAACACGGCCAAATGAACTGGCCACAATTAATTTGCCACCATGAACTGGCCACTGATCAAATGAACTGGCGGCATGAATTGGTCAAATGAACTAGCCACCATGAACTGGTCAAACGAACTGGCCATCATGAACTGGCAAGTGAACTGCGGTCAAATGAACTGGCCAACATTGAACTGGTCAAATTAACTGGCCACCATGAACTGGTCAAGTGAACTGCGGTCAAATGAACTGGTCACCATGAACTGGTCAAATTAACTGGCCACCCTGAACTGGTCAAGTGAACTGCGGTCAAAAGAACTGGTGAAATGAACTGTCTACCATGCAACAGTTCATTTGAAATCCCTGCACATTCGGCTCGTAATTACATTCGTATAAATCTCATTAATTTTGCCTTCAACGACAAATGTCCTTTCTTTTCCACGGTGCAGGTGGATCCGGTTTCTCCGCTGGACCTTATCAGCTGGCACGGAAAGTCTTGGTATCTCTCCAGGGAATTCTCTCTTCGATGGTACAACCTTCGGGGAGGGAAAGAATAAAAATGTAAATGAAAAAAAAATAAAAAAAAAACCAAGTTTCTGTGACGACAATTAAATTGGGAATATGCAGATAAGCGTGTTCGGAGAAAAATGCAACGATCGTTGCACCTGTTTGTGGGTGAGGCTGGCTTTGAGGAAGTCCACAAACGCGTCTGTCTGGATAATTTGTCCAATAATGTTCAGTGAAGTAAAATCCAAATTGTATCTCTATTTTTTTCCATTTGGAATGGAAAAAGACACCTGCAGAAAACCTTGATGCAATCTGACACTTTAATTTCTACCGCCATGCATAAGAGTGAAAGGAAAAGAAAAAAAGATTTGGAGGCAGCAGTTAAACGGGAAAGACACATGTGTGAGTACATTAATTCCGCCGCTACTGTACCTTATTACGAGTATAGGTGCCATGCGATAAAGTTATTCTGAACGAACCTTGTGGAAGTGGCAGGAGCATCTACCCGGATAGAAGTCACTAGCTCTTGCAACTGTCATGTTCCAGGTGTCGACCACTTCCATGTTGTAGTAAGCCGCGTATTCGATAACATTTTGACTTTGACGGAATAACTTTCGTCGCTGTTGGGGCTGACAAAATGAACGAGAGTAAATGGAATCAATGGTCAATGATCAATGATCAAAATTTTGATAATTTGCTTCAGAGCTGGTGGAGCTGCGTCGTGAAATCACTAAAGAGTTAATGGAATCAATGAGAATGATCAAACATTTGATAATTTGCTTCAGAGCTGGTGGGGCTGCATTGTGAAATCACTAAATAGTAAATGGAATCAATGACCAAAAATTTGACAATTTGATGCAGTGCTGTTGGGTCTGAAATGAACCAAGCAAAGAGTTGCGGAACCAATGATCAAAAATGTGACAATTTTACTTCAAAGCTATTGAAGCCGTTTATACAGGGCGTATAATACAGGTCGTATCACCAGTTGATTTCTCGAAAACGCCATGCTTCCGCAATTCTTGTGTTGCAATGAGTGTTCTGTTATCGATTTTGTATGTTCTGAATTTATAACAAGAGAAACAGTGCTCCAATTACAAAAAGGTGCTGCAAATGTGCAAGGTGTGCAAAGGTGTTGCAAATATAAAAAGGTGTTGTAAAGGTGTCCAATCAGAAAACTCTAATTTAGAGTGTATAGCCTTACCTTATCGATGAAATGAATTCCGTCAGCAGGTAAGTGGAATCCAACTCCATTCGTTTTCACTACGATCGTCGCATTTGATAAACTTTCGCTGAAAAAAGCGGCAAGAGAATTAACCTGTAAGCTGGTTGGATATATGACGCATTAAGGCGATACGTACAATCCGAGCAGGTTTTCCCTCGAGGGGTTTCTTCCCGGAAGGGGTTTTGCAAATGCCGGCGCTGGCTAAAACGTCCCAAATTAAAATAGAACATCGAGACGGTTTTTGAGCCGGTTGAACATACCGAAATTCGGGACAGGACATTGCTCTATTGTGAGACGGTTTTGGAGAAGGGTTGGATCCCTCACCACCACCGATCTCTCTAGAAGGAAGCTCGACGGCATGTGTCTCAGTGAATGCATCTCGAGCAGCAAACTGTCACGCTATCATGCGCAAGCTGGGTTAGTCGGCTTCCGGGAAAACCTGTTCCTGAAATGTGCGATGATCGAAACCCCTTCTGGGCAAACCGGCACCTTAAAACTCCAAGCGGTTTACCTTCTCTCCCCTAGCGGGAAAACCAGCTCAGTTAGGAAAATAACCAGCGGTCTGGGAAAATGGACAGTTGTTTAAGGAAAAAACCAGTGGTTTTTTCCAAATAGCCAGTGGTTTTGGAAAATAGCCGCTGGTTTTTGGCAAAATAGCCACTGATTTTGGCAAAAAAGCCACTGGTTTGGCAAAATAGCCAGTGGTTTTGGAAAAGTAGCCAGTGGTTTTGGCCAAATGGCCAGTGGTTTTGAGAAAACCGCCAATGGTTTTGAGAAAATAGTCAGTGGGTTTGGCAAAATCGCTGGCTGTTTGTAGTCATAGCCATAAGATAAGTTGAGGAAATTGTCAGTAAATTCTAAAGAGTTTACAGCAGCTCGTCACCATAGCGTCAGAGGGCTATAGGCATAACTTGACGGACCAAAACTTCGTTCAATCGGACGTGTGTGAAAGTGTCCCCCCACTTGCGTCGGAATTTGGCTAACGTCATGTCTAATCGACTTTGTTTGAATGTTCATTTGCGCTTGAGCCATGTGGCACAACCACCGAATTTATGTAAGACTATCTTTGGTATGCACCAAAGCCACTAACCCTGGCTTGAAAAGTCAATTCCATGTTCAGATGCACCTTTCTCATCGATGGAAAAGGAATACTGCTGTGCATAGAAATCAAATTTTCCAACAGATTTCTATAGATATAAACATTTTTTATAAAGAAATCTGTTGGAAAATTTGAGTTCTATGCACAACAGTATTCCTTTTACATCGTTCAGAAAGGTGCATCTGAACATGGAATATACTTTTTTCAAGGTTAGGGTTAGAGTTAGTCGCTTTGGTGCATATGCCCGTTAGAGTTTATGAAATTTTTATGCCCGTCGAAAGAGTCCACATCGGCAATAACACATTTGCGCTGTGATTGGACATTGTCCATGGAATGGGCAGGGATTCGAAGTCGCACTGTGCATGGATGAGGTACTGGATTTAGGCAGGCTTACACCATCCGTATATTTCCCTATTGGTACGCAAATTGCCAATCCCACCACTTACTGTTGTAATGCTTTCCGTAGGATGTGCAAATGATGGGTGGTCAGCCAATGGACACCTCCAGCCACGACGATAACATCCCGCGGATTGTGCTCGGTTGATTTCGAACTAAATTCAAATTGAACCAGAAATGGAATAGGCACATGAATGGACAGCAAAAAGTCTTTCTTCAATCAATAAAAAAATATTTTTTTCAAATGTGGAAGCTCATATAGGTGTTAAAAAATTTTACAAACCATTTTGCAGAGAAAAGTGTGCACAAATCTTCCGTCTTCCTTTAGAGTTAGGCCCGTGCGTCGTCGGACTGACAATGGTTATTACATTGAACAACCAATTGTCAAGTTCAACAGGCACTTCAATATTTTTTCCCCCGTACTGTGAGAGATTGGAACTCACTTTTGCTTTCCTCACCTTTTCTCCAATCGCTGCCGACCCTTTCTTCGCCCGTTCTTACTGGCATGTCTTATTGGTTGGTGCAGTCCGGCCTCATTAATTGCAACTCACTCAATTAGTTATCGTTTGTTGTTTCTGTCGTTCACGTTTTGCAACGCCTGAGGCCATGTTTCCCCTTTTTCAATGTTTTGACCGAGTTCTTGTTTTATCTATGTGACGTTCAACTAACTCGTTGAGATTTATGAATAATGAATGAATGAATGAAAATCTAAGTAGGTACCACATGCTTTAAATAACTGTACTTGAATCTGTTGTCCATTTGCAAAGGACCATACTTAAATCTGTAGCAAACAACTGGCTAAGGACCACTACTAAAATCCGAGTATCACATGCTAAGTAGGTACCACCATACTTAAAAATGCAGTGCAACATGCATAGAATCGCCACTTAAGCCTGTTGTCCACTTTACAAGAACCACAACTAAAATGTAGAATAGATACAACTTGCAAAGGACCACTACTTAAATCTGTAAAGGACAACTACTTAAATCCGTTTAGCAATTGCTACGGACCATTACTTAAACTGCAGTGCCACTCGCAAAGGGCCACTGTTTAAATCTGCAGTGTACAACTGGACAAGGTCCACACCTTTCCGAGTTCCATTCCATTTGAGGACCACTACTTTAATATGTTACAATTTTCTGTTGGATCTGCACTCCTCATTCCACTTGAAGATATGCGCTAAGAATGCTCCCAAGTGTGCTCAGAGTGAATTCAGAATTCTTTCTACAATGAAAACTCGGTCGAAAACTTCATTCTCGGCATAGAAATTAAAGTGTTTCTGTGTATTTAAATGGAAGAGTGTGAAGCATTCTCAGTTCATATCTTCATGTGGAATGAGCTGCAGGATACAATCTTCTGCCATCTGTGGACGTTTCCACGCATCTCAAACTTCCGGACTTTCGGAATCTGCTTCAAGAGGAGCAAGCCTGGAAACCGTAGCGCTTTGATTTGAGTCTCATAGATGGCAGCAGAGACTTACTGGTGGAGAGCCGTCCAATGATGCTTTCGTTTGAACTGTTCCCGAGTGGCAATAATTCTGCCACTGCAACGCCACAATTTGGTTCCTCATGGGGAAATTTGTTCGGTTGTTCCTTCACAGAGTGGACACTTCATATTATTTTTTAATTTTTATTTTTCATTTTCATTTTGTTGTTATTTCTCCAACAAAAGCAGTCAACAATTAAAGTTTTGGCGCTGCAACATACGCATCAGAGTTTTATGCGCCGCAAACGCGTTCGCAATTTTTATGCGCCGTAAAAAGCATGGGAATTGATCGAATGCGCCGCAAAACGCAATGTACATTTCAAAAAGCAAGACGCATTAAGGCATGATGGAGTTTCAGTCCATGCATGCGCTGTTTAAATCACTCTTCAAACAGTCATATTGAAGAGATTGCCACGTTTCAACCATTTTCAAATCGCAAGAGCTTCGGCAATTGTTTTTTTTTGCGGAAGACAGATTAATATCTGTTAAAGAGGAGCAAAAAATCAGACACTGAATTTTCGAAACGCCCACAATCCAAAGCACCTACGTAGTCATTTGAAAATAACCGTTCAGCAGACATCTGCAGAGAAGACTTGCTAAAAGGCAAAATCAATCGCGAATTTGGCCTGCTGCACGGATGGTCTAGTGGTTAGAACACTGGGCTGTGAAGCGAAAGGTTGTGGGATCAAACCTCACCTAAGACCAGTGTTCTTTTTTTTTTTTTTTTGAAGATTTTTTCAACCAAATTTTAGACATATTTTCGTTGATTTGGTTTGGTAAGGTTTGGTTTGGTTAGGTTAGGTTCGATGTGAACATTTTAGGCAGACTTTTTTCATTTGTAGTGGTTAAAAATTAGGTTTTCAGGCTGTAACACAGTTGTGTAACATGGATTTTGGCACCTATACTTGTCTAAAAGTTTTCTAAAAAATTTCAAACACGTTTCTAAAATTTTTCGAAAATTTGCAAGAAGGCAAAGGACATTGTTTTTAACCTTGATATCAGCTTATAAATCGTCTCCTCGTACAGCGGTCGCTTGTTGGGCTTCAACCAGAATTTAGGAAAATAGGCGAAAGAGGCGCTGGTGTTGAGTCCAATTCGCTGAACGTGGAGGACAGTATGCGTCTTGTCTGCTGCCCACGAATGAAGTGATCCGTTGAGATTTTGAACTATCAGTTGGAATATTCCACGATTGGTTGAATCACCCAGGAAGAGCAACTGGAATAATAACAGATAATGCTGATATGCCGAATTTTGTGCCTAAATTGGGCTACGAAATTAGTGTGACTGATGCCTTTTATAGGTTCTATCAAATCATGAATGAAAGTGGTTTTGTGGAAAATGTATTTTTCCGATAATTTAATTTCCGATTACAATTAATCCCGCGATAATGTCCGATAATAAGAAATCGATAATTTCCGATAATAATAATTATCGATAATTTCCGACAAAATAATTATCGATAATTTCCGATAATAATAATTATCGATAATTTCCGACACATAATTTCCGATGAAATTGTTTACATCTGTGGAAGAAAAAGTTTCAGATCACAAAATACGATAGAAAGGCTGCAAATTTACATTTTTGCTCTGACCAAAGTCTTTTGGGCATCCCTGTAGAGTGAAACCATAGAGGTGAGGAATCTTCCTGTGAAATCCTGTGAAATCCACCAGAAATGGACGTTTAACTTTCACAGGTATACGAAATGTTGGACTATCTTTTCCATCAGTAATTTTACATCAAGTCTATCCGAACTTGTAAAATGTTACAATTAGACTCTTGGTAAAACTTTACTCGTACATCAGACACTTGGTAAAATTTTACAACCAGGCACTCAGTAAAACTTTACAATCTTTTACAACTTTACAATCTTACGATTGGTAAAACTTTAGAATTGGACACTTGGTAAAACTTTATTATCAGAACTGTTGTAAAACTTTTCAATCGGAAACTTTTCAAAAAAACGTTTGTAAAGTTTTGTAAATTTTGTAGTTGCCCATCAAACATTCTTCTTTCCAAGCGATGAAATACCGATTGGAAATCTAGAACGCTCAAAACGTTTTCCTACACAGCGGACAATTCTTCAGCGAGACAGTTGAAACAAAGGAAAATAACAATCGGCCATCCCATTCCCCACCTTTTTGTTGGCCAAACACTGCCTGAGTTCTCCTGCTGACAAGATCCTGTGCTGACATTGATATGGGAACCAATTGGCCGAATTCCAGAAACAGCTGTGCGGTTGACTACAATTCACGCATGGCAAGACCCAACGACCTGGAAATAGAGATAGAAAAAGCAAAACTGACGCCGATGGTCGCAACAACTCACAGTCAGCGCAAATAATTTCAAATCAAATTTGCGTTGCATATTGACATCGTCAGTGAAACTTATGAAGCGTCAATTGGCCTGAGAGACGGAAGGAGAGAGAGACGACGGAAGGAGAGAGAGCGACGGAAGAAGAGAGAGAGACGACGGAAGAAGAGAGAGAGACGACGGAAGAAGAGAGAGTGACGGAAGAAGAGAGAGCGAAGGAAGGAGAGATAGACGACGGAAGAAGAGAGAGACTACGACGGAAGACGAGAGAGATTTTTTTTTTTTTTTATTATTCAGATGGCTGCGAAATGGCAGCAAACAATACACACACAGAACAATTACAATTACGAAATTATGACAAGAGTTAAAATATTAAAAGTCAGGAGATATAAAATGAAACATCTTTACGCGTTGAAGCGGTCGTCATTAAAACCGAAAAGATAAAAATTGGATGACCCGAGGTATCAGATTCTGGATTTTTGCTTGCACATGTTACAAGGACTCTCCATTTTATTTTTCCTTTTATTTTTCCTTTCTATCAAACAGAATTAAGCTATTCATGTCGCCGGTTAAAGATGCATTTGGAGGATTGTTCATCAATTTTGAAACAAAGAGATGACGGAAGAAGAGAAAGATGACGGAAGGAGAGAGAGATGACGGAAGGAGAGAGAGACGACACGGAAGAAGCGAGAGCGACGGAAGTATTTTATTTTTTATTATTAGACACAAATACTGTCACAAATGCGCTGGTGACAGACAGAACACGAACAGAGATATCGGTACACCAATATGGTTACCTCGTCAAGTAATTAAAAGCGATAAAAGAGAAACGGCAATACACAGTCAAAGCATAAAAAAAATTCAGTCACAGTGAGAAGAGGAGACTCATGTCTGTGGCGACGCCAAGGGACATGCGTGCGTGGGTGATGAATTTTGAGCTCGACGGGAGCCCATTCCAGTCCCTGATAGTTTTAGGAAAAGACGAATTGAAGACAACATTCGTTTTAAAAATCGGAGCGGAAACAGCAAGGCCATTATCTGCTCTGCGTTGGCTGGGTTTTATACAATAACAGTTAGGTAGACTAAAATTAAGGGATTTGGAAAGAATGTTACAAAACAGGTTTAATCTATGCACCTTCCGCCTGGCTGCCAGTGGATCAAGGTTTAAATCATGCAAAAGTTTAGTTACGCTGACATCACGTGAGAAGCGACCTGTTATCATGCGAGCTGCTCTTCTCTCCACCACCTGAAGTTTTGCGATAACCTCCTGACTTGATGGATCCCAGACTGCTCCAGCATATTCAAGGATTGGTAAGACAAGGGATAAATAAGCTTTTAACTTGGCCTCTTGGGAGGAATAACGCATGGTCCTGCCAATGAATGCGAGTGTGCGATTTGCTTTTAAACAGGTGAATTTGATGTGATGTTTCCAGGATAGGTCATGAGAAATAATTACACCAAGGTATTTGAAAAAGTTGACATTTTCTATGGGCTGGTCCTTAATCAGGTATGTTACATCCCTGCGGGCAGTTGGTGAGCGATTGCAGAAAGCCATGTATTTGGTTTTTGTTGGATTAATACGCATTCCCCAGGCGTCACACCATGATGAAACCTGGTTGAGGTCCGACTGAAGAAGCGAGCTGTCCTCGGGGGAATTGACAACTCTGTAAATTACGACGTCGTCCGCAAATAGCCGTATACCAGATGATAAATTGACAACTATGTCGTTTATATATATATCAAAAAGAGAAGTGGGCCCAGAACACTGCCTTGAGGAACGCCGGAAGTGACGGGCGTTTCAGTAGTAGAATGAGACGACGGCAGAAGAGAGAGACGACGGAAGAAGAGAGAGACGACGGAAGTAGAGAGAGACGACGGAAGAAGAGGGAGACGACTGAAGAAGAGAGAGACGACGGAAGAAGAGAGAGAGACGACGGAAGAAGAGAGAGTGACGGAAGAAGAGAGAGCGACGGAAGGAGAAAAAGGATGATGAGAGAATGGGAGAACAGAAAGGAGAGGGAGGGGAGAATGATGCAGAGTGGGACATTGTGGGAGACGCAGGGAGAGTGAGGGGATCAGTGAGCAAGGGCGAGAGGCTGAGATGGTGAGAGAAGGGAGGTTGGAAGTATTTGGGGAGAAAGGGAGAAGGAGGAAGAGCGATGGAGCCAGAGAGGGAGTATAACATTCGCCCGAGGCTTCACACATCATGGCATTCGTGTGAGGCGTGAAACTGCATCCAGCCCTGTTCAATATGGATGGACCATGTTGGTGCACCCTGTTTTTTGAGTGACACATTGCCACTTGACTGGAGATGAAGTGTGAATCATGGCCCCATTCAGTATAAGCAGGTTGATTAAAAACAATTTAGTAATTACCTTTAAAACCAATTATCTAAAAATCGAAAAACAAATTTTGTATCCCACCTAAATGCGACATAATTTCATGAGTTGGATATGGGCCCATACACGGGGCTCACGTGCGAACTCAAAATCACACACCATAATTAAACAATTACTCTGGGTAAAATTCCAGACAGGGCCATAATCTTGTTGGCAAGAATCATTTAGGCGACAATATTGTCGGCAAAAGTCCTTTGGGCAAAATTCTCATGCAAAATCAAAAATCCTTTAGGCGACAATCCTGTGGTCGAAAGTCCTTTGGGCGAAAGTCTCTAGGGCGAAACTACCTCATTCAAAAATCATTTGTGCAAAATTCGTTTGGGCATAAATCCTGTGGGCGAAATTACTTTGGGCGAGAATGGATACCAACAAACTTACCGTGAGCATAGCCATTCGAGCAGGTAGGGAGTTGTAAGTGGGACTCCCTGAATATCGACCAGTTCAATGAGACGAACGATGATTGATCAGGAGTCATCAACTGTTGAAGGCCACATGAGGTGTGAGGAAGAAAGTTGAAATTGCAGTCCTGCATAGAAGTAAAGTGTGTATCATTACGTAATAATGACAGAAAAAGTTTGCTATTCCGCTGGTTTCTGTTGGAAAACCGATTTCGGGGAATTCAAGGAACAAACAATTTTTGCTCATTGCCGAGGAGAAGTTACAATACATTGTATAAGTTTTGCCCCTGAGAAACAATCAGCGCTGCAATTTGTGCATAAAATACAAATGGTTGTTGCCTGTTCCACGAATTAGTTAGGGGCACACCATTTTAGTTTTTGCCCCTTAGAAAAAACCCCAAATTTCAAGCGCCTGGCAAATTTTTACAGGAAATTTTTCCATGGGAAAATTTTGTTGCCTTTCCACCCGAAATTAAGTTTTAGGGGTTGCCACCCAATTTAACCTTTCCCCCTGAGAAACAATCGGCGCTGCAATTTGTGTATGAAATATAAATGCTTGTTGCCTATTCCACGTATTAGTAAAAATATATTACGAAAAATATTTTTACACGATAAACGAAAAAAGATTACATAAACGAGTTGAAAAATACAGATTTTCAATTATACATTGACAAAATTGACAAAATTTACACATTCAAAAAAATTACAATTTTACAAAATTTGCAAACTATGAGAGTCACTGTGTACTTATTGGTCATGTCGAGGAGTCTTCAGCAATCCGAAGCGCAAGGCAATGGTGTCCAGCTCTTTGCATTAGGATAAACATAGGTTTCAGGGGAACGTCTAACGAACCTGTACAAATTCGCAAGCCTGGCTTTTATTCTCGAGTGACTTGGAGTTGATCTCCTCGGGTTGTCGCCGATCTGCTCTCCATACGTTTATCAGGTAGGTTCTAGTTATGACGACAAGGTTCTCATGTGACGTCACTTCCTCCAGATTAGTGCTTATCTTGTCTCTGACGTCAGCGTTTGTGCTACCATCGCCAGCAACCATTCCGTCGTCGCATTTATGCTTCTCCAATGTTCTAAGGTAAGTCTTCTTAGCAATCAACCGAAACGTGTTTAGTCCCACCCCAATTGCCAACGCCATTGATCTGCCGAAGGAGTAAGGAGTGGATATGAGGAGGGGCTGTAGAGTGATCAGCATAATGTATGCAAGGCCTTTCGCATTGCATCCTTCTTGGCATCCGGGGATATTATAGAGCAAAAAAGAAGGCCTTGTACAGTCGCAGAAACAATACTGACACCCATGATCCAATGTAGGTACTCCATTTAGGGAGTCATTATTTTTCTGCGACTGTACCAACATTGTTGTACCTGCATTATTGTGTACCTGCATTATTGTTTCTGCGACTGTGTACCTGCATTATTATGTACCTGCATCATTGTTTCTGCGACTGTACCTACATTATTGTACCTGCATTATTATGTACCTGTATTATTGTTTCTGCGACTGTACCTACATTATTGTACCTGCATTATTATGTACCTGCATTATTGTTTCTGCGACTGTACCTACATTATTGTACCTGCATTATTATGTACCTGTATTATTGTTTCTGCGACTGTACCTAAATTATTGTACCTGCATTATTATGTACCTGTATTATTGTTTCTGTGACTGTACTTACATTATTGTACCTGCATTATTATGTACCTGCATTATTGTTTCTGCGACTGTACCTACATTATTGTACCTGCATTATTATGTACCTGTATTGTTGTTTCTGCGACTGTACCTACATTATTGTACCTGCATTATTATGTACCTGTATTATTGTTTCTGCGACTGTACCTAAATTATTGTACCTGCATTATTATGTACCTGTATTATTGTTTCTGCGACTGTACCTAAATTATTGTACCTGCATTATTGTTTCTGTGACTATACCTACATTATTGTACCTGCATTATTATGTACCTGCATTATTGTTTCTGCGACTGTACCTTCTGTGTATTGTTGATTCTGCGACTGTACCTACATTATTGTACCTGCATTATTATGTACCTGTATTATTGTTTCTGCGACTGTACCTAAATTATTGTACCTGCATTATTATGTACCTGTATTATTGTTTCTGCGACTGTACCTAAATTATTGTACCTGCATTATTGTTTCTGCGACTATACCTAAATTATTGTACCTGCATTATTATGTACCTGCATTATTGTTTCTGCGACTGTACCTACTGTGTATTGTTGTTTCTGCGACTGTACCTACATTATTGTACCTGCATTATTATGTACCTGTATTATTGTTTCTGCGACTGTACCTAAATTATTGTTCCTGCATTATTATGTACCTGTATTATTGTTTCTGTGACTGTACTTACATTATTGTACCTGCATTATTATGTACCTGCATTATTGTTTCTGCGACTGTACCTACATTATTGTACCTGCATTATTATGTACCTGCATTATTGTTTCTGCGACTGTACCTACCAAAAGGGACCAAGTAGGTATGATCCACTTCTATAGGACTGATTCAAAGAGCTGATATATGCAGGACTGACATCTGATAGATTGATTCAATCGACTGATATGATGTACAGACACAGAAACTATAATGACTCCCATGACCCAATGCAGGTACTGGCATTAAGGGAGTCATTATTCTTTCTGTGTCTGTACCTACCAATTTCCAAGGGACTCTAGCGGGAAGGATCGACTTCTAAGAACTGATTCAAAGAGCTCACCGCCATTTGACTATATCAAATCGACTGATAGCCATCAGCGCAAATATTTCTTAGCTCCCTTTTTGACCTCGAATCAACTCTTCAATTCCTTTTTCCATCGCACTATACGTGATTGGAATGCACTGCCTACATCCTCACCCATCATACGGAGAACGACTGCATCCCTAAGCGTCACACCGACGTAATGCATCTTCCATCCTCTTTCCAATTTTCATTCGATCGTTTTTTGACTTTTCGTTTTTAACTTTTCATCGACATAAATTGTTTTTAACACTGTATTGACTCGGAACTTTGTTCCACGTCTGCTGCTACCTATTTGTAGCAATATTGTGAAAATAACATATTAATAATTTGAGTATACAACACCCATAATTTTCTGGGACAACGTCTACTGACCACGGTGGATGTCCACTAACCTGTTGACACCGTCCACAGTGTCAAAATTGACACTTTGGTTTACAAGCGAAAAGACTCCGGGACAATTGATACCAATTTCCTTCCTGTTTGCATTCTGGTGACCATGGCAACCACGCTTTATCTGCCCTCTTCCTCCGCCAATGGGTGACATTTTGCCGCCAAGCGTGATCATGAGCATTTCAAACGGAGCAGCGATTGTGTAGCTGGTTATCAGTGGACTGAAATCGGGCTCCAGTTTCAGAGACTTTGGAATGATAATGAGCTCATCGATGGCAACTTCTTTATCGAGTGCAGCCTGATACGCCGACACTGTAAAACGAGCACAACGAGTAAAGACACGATAAAGACATAAAATACGGTGGACCTTTCTTCTCTAAGCAAGCCTAGGCCAACCGAGCTGAGCAATCATTGCGCAACCGAGCGGTGACGCTGCTCCGCT
Organism: Sinentomon sp. SZTP_YWyxl; assembly: GCA_030068105.1. Lineage (NCBI taxonomy): Eukaryota > Metazoa > Arthropoda > Protura > Sinentomata > Sinentomidae > Sinentomon > Sinentomon sp. SZTP_YWyxl. Next base: position 15,418 of record JASGXE010008624.1, read on the forward strand.
TGCAGTAAAGTCCCCTACAGCAAAGCGAGCAGCGCGCCTTTGAACACGCTCCAAAGAATCACAATGGGAAGTGAGATGAGGATCCCAAAGACGTTGATGCATACTCGAGAATTGGTCTGACCAAAGTAAAGTAGACAAGCTCGCGAAATTTCTTTGGACATTTTCTAAAATTCCGTTTTGCAAAATAAAGTGAACTATTGGCTTTTTTCGAAACAGCTGCCTGACGGGACCAATCAAGTTTACAATTAAAAACAACTCCCAAATATGATGCGTCGGTTTGGGGAATAAGATTTTGTCCATCCAGAACGTATGTAAAATTGTTTGCTATGCTCCTCCCTCTGCAAAAATGAATAACTGAACATTTAGATGGATTCAGTTTCATGGAAGAGGTCGCGCACCAATCGGATATTGCTACCAAATCAGCTTGTAAAGCCTGAGAATCCAAAGGACTGGCGATTTTACTGATTAAGCAATCGTCAGCAAATATTAAAAAGTTTTTACCAAGGTGAATCAATGAATAACCAATTGCTAAACTTACAAAATAAAATACCCTCGGTCTCTCCACTCCCGCGCATGCAGTGCCCCCCAAAAATCCAAAAAAGCCCAATTTGTTTTTGTCTTGGTGTAACTGCGAGATATTAAGATGGTATGGGTATACAGAGGTCGTTTTTACCAAGGCTAAGCAAAGAAAATCCGATTGACTTACAGTATTCATTGCACCCTTGACTATCTTGAACAGCATTGCCTTTCTTTGAACCTTTGTCGGCATTTTTGTAGGCAGGCGGAGGCTGTTTCTCGTCCTCAAACCACTCCCAACTTGCTCCTGATCCGACTGAATTTTCCTCCGGGATAATTTGCTTCTCTCTCTGCAGCGATTGCTGGACACTGCCTCCAATCAGTGGAGGATGCTTATCACCCTGCCCATGAACTGAAAGAACCGTTCCTGGTGCTGACACAGTGGTGTAATAATATTCCACCACGAAAACCGTTGGAAATAAAACAAATATCAGGAGAGTGTTACGGAGTGTCCGTCGGTTGTACTTATTGAAATTGGTCGCCAAGCCCGTCCATTGAAATCTGAGCAGGGAGGGCAGTTTTCTCCTGCTTGTTGTTCCAAGGCGATCACATCCCTCCTCCCCTGTCATCTGTTCTCTCCTTGAGGTCCGGTTCGGACGTTCCTTAGCACTTCACAACACCAACACACAACTACATCCACACTGTTCCAGTGATTCGCTTCCATTACCAGCAGTGTCATGGATTGCCGGGCCACTTGTGCAGCATCTCCAATCCCATGGGCATTGCAAAGCCTGCCTTTGGTTTGGACAATAACTTCCCAAAGACTGCTTCGGAAAGTTACGCGGGATTGATCTTTGAAATGTACGTAGCGTGCCTGTTTAACAAATCATTTTTTGGTATTTACTCGTGCTTCCATATCCGTGACGG
>JASGXE010008625.1:0-30056 GCA_030068105.1 Sinentomon sp. SZTP_YWyxl
CAGGAAGCATGTAAAGCCACGCCAGAATGGACAATTATTATAATGCTTTAATTTTCGCATTCTGAACTGAACCAGAAAAGTACAAAGAAATGCAGCTTCGGACAACAAAAATAGTCCACATTTGAGAAAGTGAGCAAAAATATAAAATGAGACTGTCATGGGAATGCAATTTTGCAGAAAATACAACCTGAGAAAATCGAAGAAATGTGCCAGTATTACTTTCTGGTTTTCTGAAGTTTTGAAGCTGCTGCCATCGTGTTCACCAATGTGAAATGCAGCAATATAATGAAGCCATTGGAAATATGAAAAAAATTGTATAACCAAAAAAATAGAGCATTGGTTGCTTTCCAGCAGTGGCGTGCGGTCAGGGCAGGCAAGGCAGGCGCTGCCTGTCCGAGAAAAATCTCATGAATCGTGCATTTCTTTTTTTTTGTTTTCAACAAACATATGCAAGGGCAAAACGTGGCTACAGAAGTCCAGAAAATGTTAGCCATATTCAAGAAAAGCACACTCTGATTTGCCTGCTGGGTGCTGACGGCATCAACTGAACGATGTCTTGAGAATGGGACAAGAAACTCCCTCCTTTCCCAATGCCAACAACCACAGAAGTCACCCACCCACCCTCTTTCTCACTGGTCTTCCAGAAGCAAGCGAATCCCCTGCTCCGTTGGCGCATGAGATGAGAAGAGGCAAGGAATGATGCTGCCTGCTTTGAGGGGTCTGCGGGGATTCGATGAAGACCACGCCGCTCCATCCCACCAGGTGAATTCACCCATCGCAAGTGGAGCAGTTCTGTTGCGGAGTAGGCACTTTGAAATCTGCCTCCAGCTGCATATCTGCCCAGGCAATATTCATATTGCTCTGTTGCAGTTGTGTTGCTCTGTTGCTCGCTGATCACAGGCATCTGCTGTGGTGACAATTGCAGGCTGAGCCTGCGATGAATGCAAACCTCCCTTCAGCAAATACATGCTGTTTGCCGCACTTTTTGAATGTTAAACACGGCCAAATAATGTTGATTCAGAGGGAATGGGAATCAGAAAAGAGAAACATTGGATTTGGCTTGTGAAAGCATTGGATTCTGGCATGTGGCCAAAAATGAGTGAAATATGGTCCAAATTGAGTAAGCTTTTGAAGTTGGAGCCACCATTTGCGAAGTCTATTCCTTTCAATAAACGTGTGATAATGATGAATTTGTGATTTGATGAAAAAACATTTGTCACTGAAAATATCGAATTTTCAAAGTTTGATTTGGAATGGATGCATGAGCAAATTCCAATCAGGAGTCATTTCGCAAATGCAATGTTCAACAATTTGGAAATGCAGCATCATTCGGAATAATTCGGATCACATTCTACAAATTCTGCTGTCTGCTGACGCTTTATTTTCCAAGTGAAACATCGTCAATGCTTGAAAACCGTCAATTTTATCGGATCCTTAGATTAGGTGAAAACCTTGGATTCACGGTATGTGTTCGGGAAAGATGGGCCTGTTGGATTAAAAGCTTGAAATTGGGTTGCAGGGGCACAGCCAGGCCTGTGCGAATGGGGGGCATGGGGATTGGGGACATTGCTCCCCATGATCACTGGAACATGTCGATCACACCGTGTGCTCCTATTCAACTGGATGCATGCAGTTGTGAAAAATGCTCAGTTTTCCAAAAAAATGAGCATTCTGAACACCATTTGATGCTCCATTTTTTCAAAATTTCTTCCCTTCGGTGAGGGGGACACCCCCTCCCCGAACCCCTCCCCCGGCGTTGCGCTTCGCGCAACGCTTCTTCTGGAAGTGCCTGCCTGCATCTGGCACTCACCGCACGCCACTGCTTTCCAGTACAAGGTAACATTAAAAAACCACACGTCCAAGATTCTCTTTTCGCATGAAAGCCCCCTTAAATCAGAACGAGAAGCAAATCTTACGATCATGATATCATGAAGGCCGATGGGAATTATCATACGAGAAAAACCCTAAAATATCGAATGTAATATTTCTGCACAGGAGGTTGCATTGATGACCATGCATTCTAGAACAGAAGTCACAATAACTGCATTTTAGGAGCACAACAAACTTATCCAGTAACCATGTTACAACATCTGCCAAACAACAAGCAATGGTTCAACAGAATATGAACGAAAACCTGACAATAATTACTCGAAATCTCCTCATCTGTTTTCGAGCACAGTATTTCCAGAGTAACATACCCTTGTGTAAGAATGACTACTGTAAACATGCGATCTCTATTCTCCAGGTTTACACGCCATTTTATAGAGGCCATATGCCCAATATTTTTTGGTTCTGCACATTTTTCAATTTTTTATATTGTCCATGGTTTTCAAGTTGCAGCTGCATTTCGCATTTTTACGGACCAATTATTTGCGGTTGCTTCTAAACTACAGAAAACTTGAAAACAATACTTGGTAAGAAAATGGCTACTGTCACCACTTTCTTTGATGCTTCCTTCACCTTCATGCAAAATTTCCCGTAATTGGACAGTGTACGTACGCACTGCCACCACTGATTTTCCCTATAGGCTGGCTGTCTTGTGCAAGGTTCACATTCAATTTTCTTTTTCAAAGTCCCTGATTTTCCGGGACCAAAATCCAAAATTTTCCCTGATCAATTTTCAACGTCTAAAATGCCTCAATTTCAACTTCACTCTCACAAAATTAAACATTCTCTATTGCTGTTTCAATTGGTGATGCGATGATACCCGTTTTTTTCAGCGTTCACAATGCCTCATGCAATATCACTGGCTCAAAATTATTAAACAACACGATATCGCTAAAAAATCAAAGGAAAACAGGCATGTTGATGTTAAAAATTGTTAAAAATAATGTTTTGTAGCATTATCCCTGATTGGATAAAAATCCCTGATTTTCCACAAAAGTGGGAACCCTGCTACATTTTAGCGATTTTCAATTGAACATGAACACCAGGGAAATAAATGTCTTTTGGTAGGCACAATCTGAGATTTCAGTTTTGTTTCCCCCTTCAGGGGGGAAATCGCAGCCAATTTTTGTAACTAATTTGGCTCAAACATTGCACACATTTTTGGGATAATTTCGATCAAAACCTGTCCACAATGTCGCACCCACAGTGCCATAAGTGGTAGCCAATTAAATGTTCGAAAAGTGGGCCAATTTTTTGTTCACTGTAGCATCAAGAACATTAGCGCCAGAGGCTTTCATTTTGCATCCAAATGTCCCAAATTGTTCCAGAATGTTGCACGACTTCACTTTTTCTGAAGAATTAAATGAATACTTTCATTTTAAAAAGCGGCAAATTTCTACCAGACTTCCATAACCTGAAAATGACTGTGTCATTTTCTGTGTCATTGTCATACAAGGTGGACCGATTTTGACCATTCTTGCCAACAAAGAACTTTTTTTTATAAACATAAGTGTGCAAAATCTTTAACTTCTATAATTGTTGTTCCTTTGCTGAGAGGTTACATTCAAACGTTTGTTGAACATGAAAAACCCTCGCTCCAAATGAATTGAACATTCACCATGAGATTTTTTTCCCCAGGCAGGAAATAGTACAACCTGCTTCCTTTTGATGCAACAGAGATTTTTCTTAAGTGATTGATTATGGAATGTTTCAATGTTATGAAACTTACCTTATGGAATTAAAAAACAGATTGCACCAGTGGGATGACCATATTGTTGTACATAAAATCATCCAAAAACAGAAACATAATTTGTAGCAATAACAATCACTCAGAAATTCCCCCTCAAAAACCACAAAACAGCTTTTTTCACACAATGAATGGTGGAATCGTGAACAAGAACTTTACCTCTTCCCAGAAAGTGCATCACGAGGGCCTGGGCCAAAAGCATCTGACCACTTCTAAGCATGCATCCCCATCCGCAATCTGAAGTAACATTGGAACCTTCCAGAACAGGAAACCGTTTTCGATAAGTAAGCCAGATTCTGCTGACGAAGTCACTTCGGAAGGCTTCGAATGATTGAGATTTCTTCGCAACTGGAGACAAAAATCGTCTTGAATCAAAGAAATCCAATTTGCCATCTTCAAAACTGTCCTCCAACCGTTGATGGTAGCAGTTCCCCAGCAGCCAAATAGGAGAATCATGATCAAAGTTTGGTTTTATTTCAACGGTCCATCCTGAAATATAAAGTTTTATTTCAACGGTCCATCCTGAAATATAAACAAGGTATTGCAACCTTGTCAGGCATTTCACCCTGAAAGCCTCTGGGCTCGTGGTGAGGACCAATTTCATCAGTGACCCCAAAATTTGAATCACTGATTTGAGTAATTTTAAGCGAGTGTTTCGCAAGTGAATGTTTTTTTATTTTTAATACTTTTTTGAGTAGATTTTTACCAATCAATTTCACTAATTTTTTGGAAACAATACATTTTTTAATGTTCTGAGTCACTGTTTCTAAATCAATCAGAGATATCAGCAGGGAACGTTCAGCTAGCACAAGACAGAAATCCCAAAATTTTAAAATGAGCCATCACACAAATTTCCAGAATTACAAACAGGAATGATATGGCAGTTGTCAATTCGTATTGAATTCTGAATTTTATTATTTTTTATGTATTTCAAATTTATTTGATCTCGGGTTTCCCCGGTTACACCCACCGCACGGGCCGAAACCAAGTAACGGTGAGGTTTTGCAGTCGGAAGCAGGCTATAGTGGGCCACACCAAAGGGTGCAGCAACATGTCCAAACAAGCCCCGACCACCTGTCATCACAGGACATACGCAGACAGGAAATAGTAGATATTTCAGGAGAGGAATTTGGAGTTGAGGACAGAAGAGAAAGTGAAGCATGGTGCCACAAACCAGACAAGCAGTAGTGGGCTCAGCCAAAGGGCAGCGCAACACGTCCCATCAAGCCCAACCACGTAGCACCAAGTCTCCAGTATATGAAAAGGAGAGATTTAGGATAGGACTGAATAGATTTTTAGAACAGTGATAGCAAGAAAACAAAGTGAAGGTCACATCGCAACCCGTAGAGGAAGAGTGTGAGCTGCCCGTCCTAAGGTACCCCCGGCAGCATGCGGGTACTTCAAAAATAGACATAGGACAATTTTTGTCGTTTCACTGATTTTTAGAAGCAACAGCGCAGGGCAGGTTGGACTTTTCGAAGGGCACCTTTACCATCTAAATTAAGCTGGTTCAATCCCAATGTTCTGAATTAGGTATCATGAAGTTTCAATGCTGAGTTTACCGAATTTTGGGAGCACGAAATGTGAATAATACGAATACAAAATAATTTTTTGCCTAAATGAAAATCTGAAAATGCTCTCTCTACTTCACTGATAAAATCATTTGGTGAAAAGGTGGGTCTGGGACAAAATATTTGCACAGCAGCGCTATCTACACCAACTGATGAACACCTTACAGCTATTCTTGATCCCATTATGTGCCGAGAATTAATTTCAATAGCAAGTCCTTTTGCAAGCTAACAGCAATCAAACTCAAAGAGCACTCAGGGCATCTCCTTCATCAGCATGAACCCAGCAACAAAGCATTGCAATTTGGAAAATAGATGGGCCTAGGAGTAGATCGGCTTTTAGATTCCAAGCAGATGAAGAGGTATTTCCATTGCTACATAATACGTATTCCATGAAAATTCCGGTGATTTTCTCGTACAATCTGATAGGGAGTCCCAGGTTCTCAAAAATGTGAATCAACCAAAAAAAAAAAAATGGAAAAGATCAATTCCTAAAACAGATGGTGAAATCTAGCGGGAAAAAAGGAGCGATCGCACGAGGGAGAAAGTGTCCCTGACATCAGCCTGTTGTTGTGAGCCACAAACCACTGCTCTTTCTGGGATTGCTCAGAGGGGGGTTCTGACAAAACCATGACTTTTTCTTGACATGCTCACAGGTTGTTACAACTCCAGTTTTTTTTTTGTTAGAAAAACTCAGAAAGAGAAAGGTCGTGATAAACCATTCCAAAAACAACTGCTTTTTAGGCGTGAAGGATGATGGAGGAGACAATGCATTTGCTTAAAACAGGAAAAGCACCACACCCACACTGCTGATGCCTCATAACTCAATTTAACGCTTTCAATGTAATATCAGGACCAGGACGAATGGAGCAAGATAGTGTATCCGCTGCAAGAAAATGGCATTATTGCGTCATCATTCGCTGTTGCCTGCTGGTAGAGCGGCGCTCACGTCAACCAGTTCATCCATAACGTTTAAAGGAAGACATGCGAGTGAATGGCGGACCGCGGTGCGATGCCACAGAAAGTTAAATATTTCCTGAACAAAGCCACGGATTTTGAAGTGGTTGCGTATGGTGCAAAGCTGAAAAATGAGCGCTTCCACACATGTATAATGATCCCAACCGTTCGTCGGGTAAAACCCTTAAATCATTCGAGGAACAAAAGTGCTCAAGTTTCGATGTCATAAAATTCCGGGTTCCTGCCAGGTATTTTCAAAGATTGTCCAATTTTTTTCCGTTGCAACATGGTTTCAACCTGCGGAAGAGTTGTAGAGGAAACCTTCCAGTTTCAAAAATACCAAAATCATTGAATTTGAACACCATTCGGCAATTTTATGGTCAGAGATAATGGGACATGGCAGCATAGTTTTATCTTTGAGCGGGGAAGACGCCGCGGCTCCTTTGAAATTCTTGGGAGTCGCGGCCTCTTCCCCGCTCAAGAACAAAACGATGCTGCCATGCCGTGTTGTCTCTGGTCATAAAATCTCCGAATGGTGTTCAAATTGAACGATTTTGGTATTTTTGGAAACTAGAAGGCTTCCTCTACAACTCTTCCGCAGGTCGTAACCATGTTGTAACGGAAAAAATTGCGCAATCTTTGAAAATACCTGGCAGGAATCCGGAATTTTACAACACCAAATTTGAGCACATTTGTTTCTCAAATGGTTTGAGAGTTCTACCCGACGAAAGTTTGAGATTATACATGTGTGAAAGCGCTCATTTTTAGCTTTGCACCATACGCAACCACATCAAAATCCGTCGCTTTGTTCAGGAAAAATGTAACTTTCTGTGGGCATCGCACCGCGGTACGCCATTCACTCGCATGTATTTCGCTTCTGTCCGCAGATGATACCCCCTTTAAACGCCGCATCCAGCAACACACAGTTTGGCAACAAGAAAATTCCGGAGTTATTCCACTTCTTCCTTAAAGCATTATGTCAGGACTGTAAACCCAAAAGTAGCCGACTAACCATATTTGACATTGTTCCACAGCGACTTCAATTTGGCTTTCATCTTTTCGGAGCTCTCATCATTGATCTGTGAAGGCTCTGAACTTGCAGAAGCTGCGGTTTGAAGTGAATTTGAAAGCCTTTTGACGGGGCCATTAGAATACGTCCTAGCCTGAATGGCATTGCTGGTCCTAAATTTGAGGATGCTGCCATCCATCTGGAGATAAAATAAGGACTACCACAGGTAACCTAAGTTAAATCTTTTCTGTCACATGCTGCCAAATTAAAAATCACACAAGAAAACTTTTATGCACGTGCATCAAGCTCTCTGCCAATAAATAAACATACCCAAAAAACTTTTATCTAACAATTGGCTGATTCAGGTTTCTCCTGTCAGTCTGGATTACAAGTGATGAGAGTTTGAATAAATTGCAAGTGATGAAAAGAATTTTTATGAAAACGGAATGAAAAAACGCCAGAAATTACTGTTACACTACAAGCGAGAAAAGGTTAATCATTTACGCCCCACCAACCAGTCATCATACAGGCGCACCACCAGCTGGAAATGGTTTAACATTTACGCCTCACCAACAATGGTCCTCACAGAGCAAAATCTGACTCACTTAAAAATCTGTTGGCCTGGGAGATGAAAACGACATCTCAAAGAGAGAAAGAAAACGGTGTGGCCAAAAACACACTTTGATGTGGGAGATGAAGTATGATGTGGCAGGAAATATAAATACATATATTTCAGGTAGTGCGTAGTTTATACCAGCACTGCACACTTCTTCCAGAAGCATTCACACGAGGCAGAAATGTGCAGGTAGCACGTGAGTTTACCCAGGGTTCAGTTGTCACAGACTGACATTGAATCTGAAAGTCACCTGGACTGCTTTTGGTGGGGTTTTGTATGAACGTCTTTGAATTGATTGACATTTTCAAAATGACATTTTAATTTTGTCACGTGACTATGATGCCTAGGGTGGAGGCCAACTTAATTTTAGCCTGCCCTTGCATCAAAATTTGCAAGAATCGAGTACTTTGAGGGAAGACATTGACTTCAAAAGCTTGTGGTGACGGAACTCCATCACGCTTTCAAGATGCAATACTTTTTTGAATCTTCCAACAGCAAATCCAAGTTTCATCACACGTTTCAATGCCTGGCTTTCGGTGCTTCAGGAACCAAGCAACTTTTCACTTTATTTGATCTTTTGCTTGATAATTTCTTCATTTCACTCTCGAGTCTGCACAGCTTGCTTGAGAACCACTTAGCTGAAGTTTTACCAAGTCTCAAGAAATCATGAAAAGTAGCCGGAACTATGCCCTGAAATAGGCTGATAATTGAGCAACGCCCATAGTTGCTATGGCAATGTCTGAAACAACTTTGGAACACATTGTTTTTGTCATACAAAGCTGGTCTTTTTGCTCCGGAAAGAGGGCCATCTCTGGAACACACTGTACCACTTTGGAAATTTTTAATAGATCCAGACAGTTGCAAGCAAGAGACAACTTACTCGTACAATTATGAACCACTTTTGAATGACCAGAATTTTGGTTGAATATTGTGGAGTCAACCTTCTTTCGGAGAAAACTGTGAGTTTCCTTCACAGTGCAAAATGCGACATTTTCAAATGTTTGTGCTCAAAGTAGCAAAAGACTTATTCATGCTTCCTTTGGAATGCAAGTCAGAAAGGGATCAAATTACAAGCGACTGCAAAACCATCAAATTCCGCTGAAAGATTCCATGCAGTGAGCCATGTTGCATGATTTCGGTGTGGACTGGGCTGCATATTTCTGCAGAGCCCAAACAACAATTTCTGATGCCTGTATCCCTGGCACTTTGGCTGCTGTGAGTCATAATTAATTGTGACCATTCCAAAAGTGTGGAAGGATTCAAAAGGAATGCTTTTTATTTCTTTGTTTCTCTTCTAATGTGACGAAAATTTTCAGAGAGGTTACCCCTCAATAAACAATCACTGGGGCAACATTTTTTTTACATTTTAAACTTTTTTTTAACTTAAAACTATCTCTGATAAAACGTGTAGAGAACTTTGCAGTGATATTCTTGTTATCAAATGAACTTTTAGCTGACATCTGCTCCATTGCTTGTCTGCTATTTAATCTGCACCTGATGACTGGAGAGTGGAGAGTGATGCTCTGCAATGCATCGTGCGAAGAAGACAAACAACATAGAAGAAGTCAGCTAAAAGTTTGTTCAATAACTTTACTGTTTATTATTAAAAAAAAAAATTCAGGCGACACATGAAACAACATGCATCTGGAAAAGCTCTGAAGTTTGTTGATTTCATGTTTCTACTGCAAGCACAAAAGCTTAAGAGACATTTAATCCCATTCAAATGCAATAAAAGAACATTTAAAATGCACTATTTCACACATGATTAATCCACTTCACTCCATTTCAATGACAGGTGAGACTCATACAGTCTTCTGCCACAACAATAACCATTTGAATTTCATTGCTCCGGATGCACATTTTCTTTTCTTATTTCAGGGACATCAGAGCTTTCACCTTTAGGGTCCACCTTGGCTAGAGCTCATGGAGAGGATATTCTGAAGAGAAAACTGTAACCACTTTGTTCTGTGAAAATCTTTATTATCTATGTATTAAAAAACACATACCAACTTGATACTCCATCCATTCTGAATAGATCGCTATTTAGTTGCTGAAGAACAATCATTCCTCAGACATGGTTCACAAGAGTTTGCCCCGTGGCACTTGCCTTACACCCTGCATCGAAGACAGCTCGCAGTGCTGTGCGAGATGGGTTGCGCCTCTTGCCGTGCAGGGTGAGGAAATTGCCTGGGGAGGGAAAGGGGAAGTCATGTGTCCGAGCAACCCTTATTTGCTCTTTGTTGGATGGGCATTCAGCAAAGAGTCACAGTGCAAATAAAGTTGGGAGGTCTTCCTTGCAATGATCTGATCACATTTGAAGTATGCATGAGTTGTGTGGGATCCATGTAACCTGATGCATGTACGGAAAAAACACGATATGTTCAAAAATGGCAGCTAGTGATTGGATGCTAAACTCATTGTTTCCTTTTCCCAGCAGTACCACTTCGGGTGGTCCTCTTTCGCAAAGTGTGTGATGCCTCAAAGGGTTATTTCAACTAGCCGGCTATAGTGGACATGTTTATGGAAAAAACGTTTGCGCCGGCTATCGTGGACATGTTTACGGAAAAAACGTTAACAGTCTATTTTGTGGATCCCCAACAGAGCGCAAGTGGTGCACTGCGGTCTCTTGCCACGCTCCATTCACTTTTGGTGTAAAAAAAATTTATGACGAAAACCAATGAAAGACCCAGTTCTGCTTATAACCGATTGAATTTCATCTCCTCAGTTTCCGGAAACAAACCAATGAAAAACAAAAAAATGAAACAAAATGGAACCAATGGAAACAAACCAGCCAGCTAGTTCGCGATGAAACTCGAAAAAAAAACTGATATTTGACTGAAAACCTGCGTTGTTACTCAACTGCGCATGAGCTCAAAAACCCTTGCCATTTGCCAAAACAAAAAACTGCAAGATGCCACAATCCTCGTGGTCTTTTTGTACTCAGAATCAGTAATAAACCTCAGAAACTGCACTTTGCGGTCACTCCAAATTTGTCACCCAAGCTCAGTTTAGCGAGCAAAAAGCAAAAAAGTTTCCCACCTTAAACCTTAGAAGGGAATTTTGGTTATAGCCCGGACTTAAATTTACGTCGCACGTTACGCAGATTGAAACGAAAACAAACTGCCCTTCATTGAATACGGAGTTCTCTCCCATATTTATATGAAATGGATCCAAAACAGTTGGCACATTTTGGTGTGCATCGTTTGAAATGCCATTACTCAGCAGTCAGCTTGCTTCTCATTCTCGAGTATCCAACAGAACTCGAGCGAAAGTCCTTGCTTTTTCGTGGTTTTTGTTATTGAAGATCTAGAACAGCAGTCGCAAAATTTACAGCGAAATGTTGCCCATGGGGAATAACTTCCATCGTCGTCAATGGGGAATCAGCCACAGGCCCCAATATCAAATTGTCGACAAATACATCATTGCTGATCCGTGATATCCTAACTTTGTCCAATATTTGTTTTTGTTGGTGAGGACCAAAGCAGCCAGAGTTTGAAATCCAGAGCTGAGAATCTATGCATCACTTGCTTGCGTGATCCTTCAGAGCACTGAAAACCGGCAGCGACGGGTTCAGGCAGACGATGGCCAAACTAACTGCAAAAATATGTTCTGGGTAACATATTGCAAAGGCCCATCTACCAAAGACGACATCTGTCTACCGCATCTCGGGATCGGCGCCACCGCTTCCACCACTTCGTAAAAAATTATGTTTTAATTTTTTGCAAATTTGTATTTTTCACCACTATTTCTGACAACCAAGAAACTCACCTGAACCAAAGAACAGGGTGATCACCACAATGCATTTTTTGGGTTGGGTTGACTATGTTGATGTTAGGTCAGGTAAAGTTGGTTTGCTTTGATTGGGCACCTTTAGACAAAGAAGAAACATTTAAGGCCGATTCGCAAAACGGCGCTTCGATGTCTGAAGCCGGGGCTTCACGGCCAAGCCGGAGCTTCGTGAAGTGACGATCGAAGCCGCGGCTCCATTCGATTCGCAAATCGTGGCTTCACTGCCACTTCACGAATCCGGGGATTCGGTCGGATGCAAGCCAAGACGGTTTGTTTCAAGATTCTTCATTGGCCCAGACACAATCTGACGTCACATGACTTTCGCAGCTTTTCTGCAAGATGGGAGACGGCTGCGGATGTGACCCTTCAGAAAACATTTTTAAAGAAAGAATGCAAGTTACCGCGAGGTTTCCATCTTATCAGCTGAGACACTTAATAAATTAGGAACGAATTACAACATTCCATAACAAAAAAAAAAGAACACTGTGCCGGTGCAATTAATTTGAATTATTTTTGCATTTAATTTTCCTTCCTGATCTGTAAATGTGAAAGACACTGCAGTGATATCATGATGAGAGAAAAATACCGATGATATGACTTATGACATGCTCGTCCACACTTACTCCCTCCATGTTTTTTGGTCAGCAACTCTCTATCCCACAGCCATGCAAGCATATTTTTAAGCATGATCAGAATAATGTCGAAGTCGTTGGTTTATGCCATTTCCGGGACTGAGCAACAGCTGTTCATTGGATGACCCTATAGTCAGAAATCGTGAGGAGCTCACCTCCCTCCGATATCTACACTATAGTCGCCATATCTGACTGCTGACGACCAACAGCGACTCCACTCAATCAAGCTACCAATAGTGACTCCACTCAATTAAGAGACCTTTTCTGGAGAAAAACAGGAGCAAACCGCTCGCAAATGGAAATTTGCATTTGGCAATGCCATTTCCATGAGCGCCATTTCATTGGTCTCAGCACATCTCCGCCCTCCGGTTTCCTGTGAAAATGTGCTGAAGACTTGGGAGAAAAATTGTCGATCCTAAAAATTGCCGATCACGTAGTCCAGTGTGTAGTCCAGTGTTGTGTGTCTCGTACTCTGGCCTACAGTGAAACTACGAAGAGTGTTTGCAAAAGTTTCTGTCTTTGCATAGAAATTTTTGGTCTTCTCGGGCGTTTTTCTCCACTCCAAATCTGATTTATTTTGGAAGTTGCCTGGTGAATTCTAGATCAATCCGATGCAAGTTGTTACGTTTGTCGCAATTTGAAAAAGTCATATAAGTGGTCATCAAAAACGTACAAATGGAGCAATTGAATAGATTGAGGACATGTTCACCATAACGCAAGATCTAAAAGACCCCCGGCGCAAATTCCGGGCAAATTGATCTCACGTTAATGTCTATGCGGGATAAAAACGCCTGAACATAAAGAATGGAAGATAAGGGTTTTGTCGTTCACCCATGGCCATAGAGGACGAGCAATAGGCTTCTCCTCCACGTTGGCCAGAAGGGCGAAAAACCTCCAACGCTTCCATTTCCTCTGATCCTTCTGAGACAGTAATCAGAAATGCCCTTGTGACTGCGGAGCGGCGGCTCAAGCCTGTTGCCGACCAGGCTTCGATATGAGCGAAAAATTGTGACCAGCCAAGCGGCGGCTTCGTCGAAGTCACGTTTTGGAAACGGAAAAACGAACAAAGCCGGGGCTTCGACCGGCGCTTCGATCCTGAAGCCGCGGCTTGCTGCGAAGCGTCGTTTCGCGAATCGGCCGTCAATGTGTGCAAAAAAACACCAACCCAACCTCAACCTAGCCTCACCCAACCCACAATCCAAATGGTGGTCAGTTCAGGTGTGGTTCAGTTTATTTCATGCCTGAGAATGTTGCTGGCTGGTCAGGAAAAAGAATGCGTTTTCGTGAGCTGCACACGCAAGTTTGATCATATGATTTTAAACTCCATGAACGCTTGTGCATAAAGATTAAGGATTATGGAAGTAATCATTTGCATGAACAACGGTGAATGGGTGGAATGCCTAAGCCCTGAGCGTTTTT
Source organism: Sinentomon sp. SZTP_YWyxl (assembly GCA_030068105.1). Lineage (NCBI taxonomy): Eukaryota > Metazoa > Arthropoda > Protura > Sinentomata > Sinentomidae > Sinentomon > Sinentomon sp. SZTP_YWyxl. The sequence continues at coordinate 13,625 of JASGXE010008625.1, forward strand.
GTCATGCGCATGACATGTGTTAAGGTTTTCAAGAAAAGCAATGGGTTTTTTGTCAGATGAGCTGTGTTTTTTCAGCTTGTATATGCTGCAAAGCAAAGCATGAGACGTGAAAAACTGAATAGTCAGAAAAGCCCACAGGAGATGACACAGAAATTCCATAGGTTTAATTTGATAAATTTGGAAGAACGTGAATAAATTACCCATGATGAAGCGGAACAGCTAAAAAGCAGCCCTCAAGCCTCTCATTAAGCTTCAATAACATTAAAAACAGACATGATGAAGTTTTGGCTTGATGAAGCATTGCGAGAGCATGCAAAAATGGGCATCAGATTTGATCAGATCCCTGTTTGTTTGATCCCTGTTTGCAGAATTTACACAGAGTAAAATGTCATTCCTGATTACATTTCCAAAGAAAAACCAGTGTCGGTGCCCAACCTTGGAGTCATAAAAATGCTCCAATTTGGAAATGAAACACATTGTCAAGGTGAACGCAAAGAAGTTTAATAAAATAACTAGAAGTAACACAGCGCCATCTCTCTGCAGCCCGAAATGGTTCCACCTTGTGTTTCCTTTTTCTCCCGCAAATGCGCCACCACGTTGGCAAAAGAATGGGAAATGGGCGCAGTGTGCGATGCAAAACGCGCATTGCGTTTTCCTTTTTGACGATTTTTGTTTTTATTTTTGGGTGGAATGCACTCCCACCAGGCTCTAGGATGTGCCAAAACCACACTAATTTTCTGCTGGGCTTCAGATAGTCAGTTTAAAGAAGAATAAACGACAACGCTTGCCGAGTCAAAGGTAAGCGCTATCGTTGCCTTGTCCCGCCCAGACCCCCGTCTGCGGGCGGGACAAGACGGGGGTCTTGTCACGATGTTCACGAATAAACGGGGTCTGGGGCAGAACCACAACGGGGTTCCAAGGGTCATAGCCCCGGTGGGGGGTCTGGGGGCGAAGACCCCAACAAGTTGATAAAATTTTAAAAAACCAAGGTTCATTTTGGGGGAAAATTGGTGTTCCAGAGATCAAATTTCACACCAGGGCAAGCCAAGAGCACATGCCAGGGAGGAAAAAGTGAGCCGCGGCGAGGCATTTCTCGACTGCGAGACCGATGCCCCCCTAAATTATGTCCCTATGAGAGCACATCGGAAAAAATTTCAAGGCACTTCTGACTGTACAGCGGCAGGCATAGTGTCGCATGCATGGGCCAATGCGGACGAGTCCCCAGCGGAATTCCATGGAGTGGAGCCCCCGGCAGCAGATCGGAAGGACGGAGTTCTTCACAGCATGCATTTTGAGGAATTTTGGATCAATTTGGCATTTTTCACTTGTTAAAATTGCGATGACGGCCCCTTCGATGTCTGAAGCCGGGGCTTCACGGCCAAGCCGGAGCTTCGTGAAGTGACGATCGAAGCCGCGGCTCCATTCGATTGCAAATCGTGGCTTCACTGCCACTTCACGAATCCGGGGATTCGGTCGGATGCAAGCCAAGACGGTTTGTTTCAAGATTCTTCATTGGCCCAGACACAATCTGACGTCACATGACTTTCGCAGCTTTTCTGCAAGATGGGAGACGGCTGCGGATGTGACCCTTCAGAAAACATTTTTAAAGAAAGAATGCAAGTTACCGCGAGGTTTCCATCTTATCAGCTGAGACACTTAATAAATTAGGAACGAATTACAACATTCCATAACAAAAAAAAAAAAAGAACACTGTGCCGGTGCAATTAATTTGAATTATTTTTGCATTTAATTTTCCTTCCTGATCTGTAAATGTGAAAGACACTGCAGTGATATCATGATGAGAGAAAAATACCGATGATATGACTTATGACATGCTCGTCCACACTTACTCCCTCCATGTTTTTTGGTCAGCAACTCTCCTATCCCACAGCCATGCAAGCATATTTTAAGCATGATCAGAATAATGTCGAAGTCGTTGGTTTATGCCATTTCCGGGACTGAGCAACAGCTGTTCATTGGATGACCCTATAGTCAGAAATCGTGAGGAGCTCACCTCCCTCCGATATCTACACTATAGTCGCCATATCTGACTGCTGACGACCAACAGCGACTCCACTCAATCAAGCTACCAATAGTGACTCCACTCAATTAAGAGACCTTTTCTGGAGAAAAACAGGAGCAACCGCTCGCAAATGGAAATTGCATTTGGCAATGCCATTTCCATGAGCGCCATTTCATTGGTCGCAGCACATCTCCGCCCTCCGGTTTCCTGTGAAAATGTGCTGAAGACTTGGGAGAAAAATTGTCGATCCTAAAAAATTGCCGATCACGTAGTCCAGTGTGTAGTCCAGTGTTGTGTGTCTCGTAACTCTGGCCTACAGTGAAACTACGAAGAGTGTTTGCAAAAGTTTCTGTCTTTGCATAGAAATTTTTGGTCTTCTCGGGCGTGTTTCTCCACTCCAAATCTGATTTATTTTGGAAGTTGCCTGGTGAATTCTAGATCAATCCGATGCAAGTTGTTACGTTTGTCGCAATTTGAAAAAATCATATAAGTGGTCATCAAAAACGTACAAATGGAGCAATTGAATAGATTGAGGACATGTTCACCATAACGCAAAGATCTAAAAGACCCACGGCGCAAATTCCGGGCAAATTGATCTCACGTTAATGTCTATGCGGGATAAAAACGCCTGAACATAAAGAATGGAAGATAAGGGTTTTGTCGTTCACCCATGGCCATAGAGGACGAGCAATAGGCTTCTCCTCCACGTTGGCCAGAAGGGCGAAAACCTCCAACGCTTCCATTTGCACTGATCCTTCGAGAGACACAGCAATGATCACAAATACCACTTGTGCCTTCGAAGCCGCGGCTCAAGCCTGCTGCCGACCAGGCTTCGATTTCAGCGAAAAAGAGAGCCGAAGCAAGCCGCCGCTTCGTCGAAGTGCCGTTTTGCGAACGGAATCACAAACGAAGCCGAAGCTTCGGCCAGCGCTTCGGTTCTGAAGCCGCGGCTTGCCACGAAGCGTCGTTTCGCGAATCGGCCGTCAATGTGTGCAAAAAAACAACCAACCCAACCTCAACCTAGCCTCACCCAACCCACAATCCAAAATGGTGGTCAGTTCAGGTGTGGTTCAGTTATTTCAATGCCTGAGAATGTTGCTGGCTGGTCAGGGAAAAAGAATGCGTTTTCGTGAGCTGCACACGCAAGTTTGATCATATGATTTTAAACTCCATGAACGCTTGTGCATAAAGATTAAGGATTATGGAAGTAATCATTTGCATGAACAACGGTGAATGGGTGGAATGCCTAAGCCCTGAGCGTTTTTGTCATGCTCATGACATGTGTTAAGGTTTTCAAGAAAAGCAATGGGTTTTTTGTCAGATGAGCTGTGTTTTTTCAGCTTGTATATGCTGCAAAGCAAAGCATGAGACGTGAAAAACTGAATAGTCAGAAAAGCACACAGGAGATGACACAGAATTTCCATAGGTTTAATTTGATAAATTTGGAAGAACGTGAATAAATTACCCATGATGAAGCGGAACAGCTAAAAAGCAGCCCTCAAGCCTCTCATTAAGCTTCAATAACATTAAAAACAGACATGATGAAGTTTTGGCTTGATGAAGCATTGCGAGAGCATGCAAAAATGGGCATCAGATTTGATCAATCCCTTTTTTTTGATCCCTGTTTGCAGAATTTACACAGAGTAAAATGTCATTCCTGATTACATTTCCAAAGAAAAACCAGTGTCGGTGCCCAACCTTGGAGTCATAAAAATGCTCCAATTTGGAAATGAAACACATTGTCAAGGTGAACGCAAAGAAGTTTAATAAAATAACTAGAAGTAACACAGCGCCATCTCTCTGCAGCCCGAAATGGTTCCACCTTGTGTTTCCTTTTTCTCCCGCAAATGCGCCACCACGTTGGCAAAAGAATGGGAAATGGGCGCAGTGTGCGATGCAAAACGCGCATTCCGTTTTCCTTTTTGACGATTTTTGTTTTTATTTTTGGGTGGAATGCACTCCCACCAGGCTCTAGGATGTGCCTAAAACCACACTACTTTTCTGCTGGGCTTCAGATAGTCAGTTTAAAGAAGAATAAACGACAACGCTTGCCGAGTCAAAGGTAAGCGTTATCGTTGCCTTTCCCCCCCCCACCCCCCGTCTGCGGGCGGGACAAGACGGGGGTCTTGTCGCGATGTTCACCAATAAACGGGGTCTGGGGCAGAACCACAACGGGGTTCCAAGGGTCATAGCCCCGGTGGGGGGTCTGGGGGCGAAGACCCCAACAAGTTGATAAAATTTTAAAAAACCAAGGTTCAATTTGGGGGAAAATTGGTGTTCCAGATATCAAATTTCACACCAGGGCAAGCCAAGAGCACATGTCAGGGAGGAAAAAGTGAGCCGCGGCGAGGCATTTCTCGACTGCGAGACCGATGCCCCCCTAAATTATGTCCCTTTGAGAGCACATCGGAAAAAATTTCAAGGCACTTCTGACTGTACAGCGGCAGGCATGGTGTCGCATGCATGGGCCAATGCGGACGAGTCCCCAGCGGAATTCCATGGAGTGGATCCCCCCGGCAGCAGATCGGAAGGACGGAGTTCTTCACAGCATGCATTTTGAGGAATTTTGGATCAATTTGGCATTTTTCACTTGTTAAAATTGCGATGACGGCCCCTTGAGCCCATGACAGCTTTTTTGAAATGCGGCCGTGGGGAGCGGCAGCAAAATTCGCCAAGAACGGAAGCTGGAATAAAAAAACAAGGCAGAAGTGGACTTGGAAAAAAGAAAGAAAACACTCTGAACAAAGAATAATATACAGGGTGTCCCGAAAACATTTCGCCAAAATTCGTGGAGATGTTCTGATGGCAAAACAAATCGAAATTATTCAGTAAAAACGTTTGCTCCGGGCCCCCATTTCCATGTAATCACCCCCCAAAAACCATGCATGGCAACCCTGACGGCAACCCACTTTCCATGAAAAAGAGACTATTTTCACCGGTTTTTTGGGTGGCTATTGCGTGGAAATGGGGGGTCTGAGTACTTCTCTTTAAAGTTAAAACAAGACCACCACAAATCGGACTTTTTTGGATTTTTGGGGGGGGGCACTGCGTGAAAATGGGGGCTCGTAGGTAATTTTGTCACTGAATATTTTATGTTTTCCCCGATACGTAGAACCTGTCCTGAAAATTGGACAGTTCTACGATGAAATCTTACCTCCCCCTTGAATACCGCAAATGGGTCCATTTTGGGGGACTTTGGGGGGTTTTCACGGAAATGGGGGCCCGGAGCAAATTCCAATTTGTACGAATCGGTCAAAGACCAACGCGATTCCTTGAAATTATCTCATGCGGAGCCAGTCAGACAACTTGAGATGAAATAATGTGTGCGAAAATGGGCAATGAGATGACCCGTCAAATTCAAATTGGTCAGAATAGCAACCGCGAAGCAAAAAAGCGTGCAAACGATTCTGATTTGAAATTTTGATATCATCATCAACATGAAAAATTCAGCCCCAGGCGAGAATTGAACCCGGGACCTTCAGCACAGTCGACAGCTGTGTCGACCGCCTGAGCTTACGAGGCGCTTCGATATTTTCAACCAAAAACAACGCTGTTATTTTACGTGATGTTGCGTTAAGAAGCGGACGGGAGACGGCAAAAGGGACAAGGCCACCTTGCGAATTTCGCTGATGAAAACATTTTCTTCGACCTTTTCTTGATCAAATATTTTGACTGAGAACATTTTGACTGTCTGCAGAGCGCAGCAGGAATGATGTAGGCATCCTGCACAAGAAACATACATGCTGCTGAGATGCGATATTTTCCACTGAACAGATGTTTTCTGCAAAATGCGAGGCCAGCACAATTATTGAGCTCCGTTTGTTTTTTCAGATTTGCCAACAGTGCTGCCGCCACATGGCGGCTTCACCGAAGCAAATGGTGCTCAAATGCAATGATTTTGGTGTTTTTGGAAAGGTGAAAGCTTCCCCAACAACTCTTCCACTGGTCGAAACCATGTTACAACGGAAGAAATCGCACAAACATTGAAAATGTGTGGCAATAACCCGGAATTTGATAACATCTTCACAACAACACGGTAGATTTGTCAAATGATTGGAAGTTTTACCTGCAGAAAGTTTGGGATCATCATACATATCCGAATTCGCTCATTTTTCAGCTTTGTAACACAGAAAGTTTCATCAAAATCCGTCACCAGGTTGCAGAGAAAATTCCATTTCTGTGGGCGTCGCACCACTGACTGTCGCGCATTTCAGGCGGCTCCGCCGTCGCTCTTGCCAACATGGTGGCGCATTTGCGGATGAAAAGTGAAACACAACCTGGAACCATTTTCGCTGGGCTTTGTCGCTTCCAGGTTTCTTTATTACTTCCATGGGTGAACGTTCAAATTTTGCCAAAGAAATAAAACTTCAACTTACAGCTTGGTTAAAATAACCAAATTTTTAATCAGTCTTTTGTACAAATGAAATGAGATGCCACTATTTTCAAATGATAAAATTATGATAAACAATAATTAGATGAAGACAGATCTCCAGGGAGAGCTGGTAGCATTCATCAAAATACGTTAAACATCATGATTTGTTATTGCGCACGATCGCACAAATAAAAACAGAAATATGCCTTGGTGGATGGGAGCCAGTTATATTGTTGAGACTGCTCGCAGAAAATGGCTGTATTTTAGTGACTTCAGGATGACTCATGACTCACAGAAAAAGGCTCAAAGTGCCAAAAATGATTCTGCCGAGATCCAATCACATCCACTGAAATCCACCAAACGAAGGGTCTAAACCACTGCATTTGTTAAAATTTGTTTCATCTCAGGTCAAAAGAGATTTCGGGATCAAAAGGTGAATCTTTCTAAAGAAGGATATCTACTTAAATCTCTTCCACAAACATAGGTAATATCTCCTTAAAAGGTACCTACCTACCTTTTTAAATCTCAGCATAAAAAAGGCAGCAGCAATCTCACTATCAGGCAAAAGAGCAAGCTAAAGGCCAACATCTCTTGTGATTCGCAAAGAACACAACCAAGCACAAAAGTCATGCACCAATGATTTTCATGTGATCACTCTTCTGTGTGAACATAAACCCCCTTCACTAACGCTATAATACCATCATCCAGAGCTGGAACAAAGGGAATATTTTAACTGTACACAATCAGTTTCACCAAATGCAAAGTCTTTGTTCACTATCGTGCAGCATTTTTCCTTCCAGGTCCTCCACCACCGCCACGCTCAGGATTTCCACCTCTGCCTCGGTTTCCAAATCCTGAAGGAAGGAAAAAACACAATATCTATCAGTAGGTACTGTTTGCTCTGTGATCAGTGCGCGCAGCGTTTCTGAAAAATAAAATTCCCAGACATTTCCAGGAACGTTTTCACTTATTCCCTGACCAAATATGTCAAGAAATATTTTGGTATATAAAGATTTTGGTTATCCAAATTCGAGATCCCTCCTTTAAAACTGCAAAATTTATCTGCCCCTCCTTTTTATATTCCCTGACTTTCCCAGTTTGTTAAAATTCCATATTTTTCCAGAATTTGCAGTTGGCTGAGCCCCCTGCATGCAAGTTATGAGTAATGGTGATGGATAATTTCTGCCACTGCACGAATGATGATTCCGAATCTTCTGGGTGCACAACGTTTTTCACATTTTATTTGCTTGAATAAATGTTGTTCATGATAAAGTGCATGCGGTGCATGATTGGTGATTATTTCTAATTTGCATGATTAAAACTCCAAATTAGAACAACTTTCCATCTGGCTCATGAGAGCTGAGACAATAAAGTGGAGTGCCAAACATGGGAAGAGAATAGATCTCTGGCGTGAATTGTCCCATTGGATTGGAATTTGACATGGGCAACCAATATGAGCCATTTTCAAAGTGAACCTCAACCATGAAGTTTGCTCAATTGGAAGACCTTGAAGGTCTTCCAGACCTTGAAGGTCTTCCAGACCTTGAAGGTCTTCCAGACCTTGAAGGTCTTCCAGACCTTGAAGGTCTTCCAATTGAGCAAACTTCATGGTTTAGGTTCACTTTGGCCTTCTTTGGGCAATTTTAAATGGCACGATTCGAAAAAGTGATTAAAAAAATGCATTGCAATTCTGTGAAATATTTCAGAATTGTGCAGGAAACTTCATTCAGGTTCAGAATTTTCTGTCGTGTGTTGGTGCACAAAAATGTTGTCTGGTCAAAATTTCAGGTCAATCACACCATAAATGGCCGCGATCTGTTCAAAAACAAGCTAAAGTGTCCAGCGATGTCCGTGCTTGAAATTAATGTTTTCAGCAAAATGTGCATTTTCTTCGTGTGTTTAAATGAATGCTGAGTGGCCAATTCTCGATGGATTTTTGTGAAGTACCTACGCCAAATTTCAACATTCTGAAATACAGAAGAGAAACATGGATCGGGAGCACTCCGACATGCAAAAAATAAAGTTACCTATTGGAAATTGGGCCTCAAACAATTTCATCATTTCTTGCATGCGGAGCGAAAAACCATTTTAAAAAATTAGGCCCTTCACAGCCATGCAGATATTTTCATCCAATCAAGACATCTTGAAATCATGAGATTCGGGGCCAAGAATGAAAAAAATGCCTATTAGGAAAAAAAAAGAATTCTGGGTCCAAACATTGCACCTGTGCGAAGCACTCAAACCGCCGCAGCTCCTGAACCAGTTGAGGTGGATGGTTCAAATTTTGTATAGAATGGCTCCAACAGACCTCTAATACTTGTGCAAAATGTCAATCAAATCTGATACAATTATTGCGGAAAATCCATTAAGGATTACCCCACCCCCTAACGATTTGAATTACAGAAAGTTTGACTTGGCTTACCTCTTCCGCCTCCACCTCCACGGCCACCCCTCTGGCCACCTCTCCCTCTGGCATCTCCTCTTCCTCTTCCCTTGACCAGAACTTCTTCTTTGACCATGTCAATAACTTCATCCGGAATTCGAAGATATTTTATCGTACTTCCTCTTATGTAGCACTCTGCCATGTGCCAAAATTTGTCACCATCCTGTGCAAATGGAAAGAACAAAATAAAATAATATACATTCAGCTGTAGCATCACAACACATGACATAACAGTGGGAGATAAACAAATTCTCCAATTATTGCATTGGCACAACGACTATAGATAGGATAGGTACCTATATTTTGAATTCTGATATGGAAATACCAAGATTTCCATAAAAAATGTGCAATAATTTGTTGCTTAGAAAATGTGTTGCTTGCATTCAAGCTTTGTGCAAGCATATTTTTCCAGTGGCAACGTGGTTCTAATTGTGCCATGCCACAAAATATTGTAGGCAGACGAAACTTATGGACAGATAAAATCAAAATTTTACACTCACTGAGAGTGTAAAATTTTGATTTTATCTGTCCATAAGTTTCGTCTGCCTACAACATTTTGTGGCATGGCACAATTAGAACCATGTTGCCACTGGAAAAATATGCTTGCACAAATCAAAATTTTCACTCACTGAGAGTGTAAAATTTTGATTTTATCTGTCATAAGTTTCGTCTGCCTGCAACATTTTGTGGCATGGCACAATTAGAACCATGTTGCCACTGGAAAAATATGCTTGCACAAATCCTGAATGCAAGCAACACATTTTCTAACTCACACAAAATGAACACAACATCACGTGTCGGTCGCACAAATGCAGCTTCACAAAAGGGTGGTGCAGGATACTAAAGAGCAAGCAAGTTAAGGTGCTCTGCAGGTTTTGCATGGGTGTGTTCTTTGCAAGAACAAACCTGAGGAAGTGCACGAGAAGTGAAGAGATAAAAAGTTCTGCACCATTAAGGACTCAGTAGTCCATCCTTCTGTGACAAAGAGGGAGAACCGCAAGATAGCAAAAAATCACGCAGACATTGGGTACCTACATTGTCTGCACTGCTCTGTATGATGGTGATACTTTTCCTGCCTTTGGAAATGGCAGGCATCCTTAACAATGTATTTACTGTGCAGAAATTGTCACCTAAAAGTTCAACATTATTGGCCTAGCCCAGTAACCAAGGGATGTAGACTCAGACTGTAAATATCTAGCTGAGCTGTTGTGATTGGGCAGAGGCTTACGATTAGATGGAAATCACAAAAAATTGTTAGATAAGGGTTCTCTGAAACCATCCCATATATGGCAGTCAGTACCTAACACCTTTATTTAGGTTCTGTGGCCTGCCATCAATATGATTAAAAACCTTTGGCCTGGCCTGCCGACATAAAACATCCTTTTAGGCGAAGGAAAAATTACAAAGAAAAACGAAGCAACTAACCCTTGAGGTGCAAATCACTTCTTTTAAATTGATGTTCATCCAATTATCACAAGACACCAAGTGACCGTTGTATGTTTCACCATTCTTTAATTCAACAAGCTGAAGAATAGGTAGATGGAAAAGTAACATTGAGATAGAAGGAACCTTCAACTGTCTGTTGCAAATCCTATAACACCTTATCAATTCTTTATTGTTTCTAGAACTCTGGGATATTCACATGTGCATGAAAAGCTGCTTGTTATATTCACATGTGCATGAAAAGCTGCTTGTTATATTCACATGTGCATGAAAAGCTGCTTGTTTACAAAATAATGAATGCTACCTAATTTTTAGACAGGGCATGTATCTCAAAAATTATGCATGGTTCTAACACCCACCACAGAAGAGTCAAGCTACCCAACATAGTCTTGGGTGGGTCACACCAGATTTCCCACCCAGGGTCATGAAACAGAGCGTTTTTTAAACCTGACCATTTGAAAAGCAAAAGGCTCAGACCCAATTCGTTCCCAATTAAAATGCAAAACCCTATCGAGTGACATTTCTCGCTTGCGAAATGGAGATAATTCGGAGGAGTTTCAAGGGTCAAAATGCTAGAGACAGCGGAAAGGCAAACATTTCCGTAAGCCTATAACTTTCTCACAGACAGATGGGATCTTAAGAAAATTCAAAATTACCCTACATGGATTTACATTATGACCCTCCAATTCAAATTTTATCCGATTTTCTCGCATCCAATGTGCCCGAAGGTGCTTGCATAAACGAAACAGAAGCAATTTCAGCACGTGCACCACGAACGTCAGATGCGATACCAACACGGCTTGAGAAAGGTCCACGTTCGTGGGACCGAAACATAGCAAATTTATTATTGTAAGTAACGAACGAAAACTGGCTTTATTATGTCTTTTCCTTGTGAAACAGAAGCATTTTGTGACTGTCGGATCCCCAGTTCTTTAGCTCTCATTTGATTAAAATTGTGTTAAAATCCGAAAAGAAATACCGATCACCTAGCATTAGTCCATTGTGGAAAAAACAGCAAAAGCAACCTGACTGCTCTGACATTATCATTTGCTGTGCTCACGATTATTCCTTTCTCATGGACCACGGTCAAAATCATCTCAGAACTTCACAACAGCTAGAATTGAAAAGTACCTAATCGCCTCCTTGAGCAAATGCCTGGTCCTTTTGGCACAGGATAATTTTGGGCGACAAATCGGAGTTTCTTATATGAAAAAAAAAACACAAAAGTTTGCAAAATAAGCATGTGAGCACTATTCTAAGTTGTGAGGACATTTTAGAAGTTGTCACAAATGTCTCAATAGGCTGGGTCAGAGGAAAATGAAAAGAAAACTGATTTAACTGTATGAGTGAGTGGTCAAAAATTCTGTGGCCTAGGACTGACAATGTTTTTGGTGGAGCCTTGGAATGTCTCTTCAGCTTCTGGGGGATGGTCGGAGTCTCCCAGAAGCTGAAGAAAATTTGGCTATCTAAAAGCTGGTGGCACGGTTGAATAAAATGCTCGCTTAAGTACAAGAAAAGATGGTTAAGTACTTGCATTTGAGAAAACTGAGCATTTGGTCCGATTGTGATCACCAGCTTGCAGAATGCCGAAAATTTCTGTTTGTTTTGGCTGATAAAATGACACAAAGATTCGCGATTCTTTAATTACCTATGCTGAGAATTCCGAGACTTTCACAAATTTTCTGAAAATTTCCTGAATTTTTCACGTTTTCCAGGGGATTTCCAAAATTCTCAGTTTTCCACGTTTTCCATGGTTACCACAAGAATCACAGTGTGGCTCTTTGCAAGCACCAATACAGTTATGCAAGGTCAAAAGTACTCGTGACTTACCATCGGATGATTTTGTGCAGTCCTCAAAAGAGATAATGGTAACTATAAACAAAAAGAAATAATGAAAACTTAGGTCTAATCAAGGACACAAGTTAAAAAGTAATAGCAAAAAGAGCAGACCTGAGCTTAAGTTCGATAGAATCTGCAATGTCCATTGGCACAAATCCCTCCCGAAATCTGGGGGGTTGGCTGCCATGTGGGGGCCTTTCTTCTTTGAAAATATGGGCCCAGTTGTTAGCCATAAGGGCTGGGTTGTTCCCATACGAAGCCCACCGCAAGTGCAACGGGGTCTGGGTCGTCACCCCAGCGGGGAGTTCCAAGGGGCAGAGCCCTTGGCAGGGGGTGTGGGAGACGGAGTCCCTCAGAAGCTGAAGAAATTTTGGAATTTGAGCGTACATTTTGGAGTCTAAAATTGACGCTTCTTTAAAATTTCAGCACCCCAAGTGAGCCTTGAAATGATGGGTGCATTTATGTTGTGCAAATTTGTGGCCCGTTCGCAAGAGGCCTGCATGAAAGCCTGAAATTTCCATAGGTATGTGTGTAAGATGCTATTTTTAAATTCACGAAAGCAGACTGCAAAAACAAATGTGGCACTTCATGTGGCATGTCACCCACCAGGAGGCCAAGGGGAGTAGTTAAATAATTGTAAAACAAAGTCGGGGACGGAGTTCTAGGCTCAAGTGGGGTTTCAGGGGCAGAGCATAGCAGGAAAGAATCTTGAAGAGTTGCAGAGCCTGTGAAACTTTTACGAATTTCAACATGCATTTTGGGCCGGATTTTGGCTAGGTATTTTGGGCACTATCATGGCCAAGGCTAGAAGATGGTCAGACCAGCAAACTTTTCTCTTTCGGGACAAATTTTATGTCAAAAATTGACATTCGGCTCGATTGCCCCATCATTTTTGCCTCTGCTTTGCAAAAGAGAATAAATAGTCTGTAGCTACTTATTTCCGCTTTGTTCAATTCATACGGTATTATTAAAATTTGGACAAATAATGCTGCGTCTATTCACCAAGGCCATAGGTAAATGGAATCAGGCTGCCACCATTGCAGGTGTTTGGCATTCATTTTTATTTCTTTTCCACCAGACGCGACTGTTTTTGCAAATGAGAGTTTTGAAAGCTGGAGGCTATGGAGCTGGATTGATTCCCTTACGTTCATGGTGCACAAGAGGCGGTTTATTCGGGCCAGAGACAGGGGTCCTCTGTGGGGTTTGCAAGAGGGCCCAACCTCCCATAATTTCACCAATTCAAATTGTTCGTTACGATATCATTAAAATGTGCGCAAATATGTTGACTTCTATTCACCTACCAATCCGGAATAAGGCTGCTAGGCGGTATAGGCACTCACTTTTTCTTTTCCGTTTAGGCCTAAGTCTGTTGTGTTTTTTTTTTTTTTTTGAAATGTGGTTTTCGCAAAGCTGGAGCTGGATTGATTCCCTGGCGTTCTAATAGCCCCAGAGGGGTAAATTAAGGATTGAGGCAGGGGCCCTCCGTGAGGTTAGCAAAAGGTCCCACCCCTTCCAAAATTCCACGCACCAAATTCTGGGGGGTGCACCGCCAAACACCCCCGTGGTTGGTGCCCATGACAATGTCAAAGGCACCGTTTTCTGCTCGCCCAAATGAGAGGAAACACAAAAAAACAGAAGTCACCACCAGGGATGGGTAAATTGGAAATTGGGCACGTATTATACGTGACGTATTATACTCACGTATAATACGCGTATAAAACGTATAAAACCAAAAAAAGACATGTGGCACGTTGTTTTTCTCGTTATTTTGAGCACATCTCAGTGCAAGTGAGCAGGCAGGCCTAAATTAAAAGAGAAAAGAGTGGCAACAGAATAAGTGTTTTTATCAATTGCAAAAAGAACACAGGCAGGTAGATAGGTACCAAACGTTGAAAATAATTTGTTGCTGCTGCCTTTTCCATGCGAAAGTACTGTGATGAGCAGTCACAACTCCTTTTTGCCATTGCAATGGAATCATTTTTGGCCATTGTTTTGTCTGCACTTTGCACAAGATCAGAAAAGAGCAGTAACCAACAAATTCCTGCACGAAATTAGTTGGGTGTGAATCGAAAAAAATTATATTTCTTTTTGAATAGGTTTTTTTAATTAAATTGAATCTGTGAAAATTGATTGTCAATTGTTGTAGGTACCAATCATGTTGGGAGCCCAAAATTTTTGAGAACTAGTTTTCGGCAACATTTGATCCAGACAGAGGATCAAGAGATAGATAATGCTCTTTTTATTGTTTGCATTGGGAGCTCAGTATAGGTACCTACACAGTTCTTTTTGGCACATTCAACATCCTTTTCTAAATTTTCCCATTTGTCGTCTGAGCGGCCTATCTACCTCAAGGTACCTACCTACTTACTTAAGTACTGCTATAACACCGAAAAAATTTGGGAAAATGTAAAAAAAATTGGGAAAATATAAAATAGAATTCAAATGTAGTGGCAAGATGGAAAACTTTAAAGTTAAATTTGCGTCTCCATAAACATTTGTGAAATACGAGTAACCCCAGAGGAAGAGTAGTTTCGGGCATTATAGTGACAGAGAGCAGTGAAGGCCACGTTTTTTCCATTTTTGAATGAGTTTAATTTTGCTCTCGGTGTCTTGGATTTACCAAAAACATTGCTGCATCTCATTTGGGCATAAACAGCACCATTTGTCACAAACAAATCCAATCCAACTGCCCACTCTTGCTCAACATTGCTGTGGGTAGGTACCTTGAACTTGGAAATTTCATGCATTGTACCTTGAATCTGTTAGTAAACTCAAGGAGCAAAAATAGAAAAATTAAGAAAAATAAGTTCAAGTGTTTTCACTTGTGCCATGCGTGAACCATGACACATTCCATCTAACTGTCGCTGTTCATTTTGTACCGATATTAGGCCCTAAAATGAAGCCCATTACATAGAAAAGAAGAAAAGAAAATATGAAAACATCGCAGTCAACGAAAAGAAAATTCCCAGTCCCATTATTTCACACAACATGAACGAATCGACTTAATATCACCTAACATCAATGTCGACTTGTTCATGCACAGGTATCTTGGCCATGTTCGTTTTCGTTTGAACTTCTTTAATTATCTAGAGAAATACATATCTTACAACTCTGGCAATATGCCCAAACAATTTACCTGCCACGTTGCACCCCAAAAACATGTGCCATGTGCTGACATCCTACGAGACGTATAATACGTGGGTTTTATACGTACGTATTATACCACGTATAATACCGTAACTTTTACCGTATAATACGTGACGTATTATACCTACCCATCCCTGGTCACCACTTTGCATTGGACGCCTTTTCGCAGTCGCCTGCAGTTGATAACTGTCACAATTTTAACCAGAATTAGAAAAAATGACAAAACCGCTGGGAAAACCTACAAAATTCAAACTTGCTGTTAAAATCGGTGCTAAAATAACCAAAAACACTTTGCGCCAAGCACAGCACACCAAAAGTGCAGAACCTGCCACTTTGCATTGCAAATGCTTTTCGCGGTCGACGGTTGTTGATTACTGTCAGAATTTAGCCGCATTAGAAAAAATAAACTCGCTGCAAACCCTAAATTATTCAATTTGCTGTCAAAATTGGCGCTAAAATAACTGAAAAGACTTTTGTGACTTCTCATGGCAATACAAGCAAAAAGACAAGAGCCTTTTTTTAAACAAGTGCCTCATTTAAGCCCCGAGAGGTCCCAAAATAACTAAATGTCTTTGAGGTGGGCACCAAACGAAGTGTGCTGGCATTACTTTTTGGTGCATTTGCTTAGACCCCCCACTTCCACGCAATAGCCACCCAAAAACCGGTTGTAATAGCCTCCTTTAAAATGTAACCATGGCAACCCCAGCGATTGTCATGGCAACCCACTTGGTTACCATGGTTTCCATGAAAAAGAGACTGTTTTTACCGGTTTTGGGTGGCTATTGCGTGGAAATGGGTGATCGGAGCAAATTTTCTCACTTAACAGTATTTGTTCAGCGTACGTTTATGAATCTCTCCTCGAAAAATGGATTTTATGCGGCGACCCACTCTTTTACCGAATACCTAACTCAGCTAAAACAAGACCACCACAGATTGGGCTGTTTTGGATTTTTGGGGGCGCACTGAGTGAAAATGGGGGCTCGTAGGTTATTTTGTTACTGAACATTTTATGTTTTACTTTATATGTATAACCTGTCCTGAAAATTTAACAGCTCTACGATGAAATCTTACCTTTTCCCATGAATACCCCAAATGGGTCCATTTTTGGGGACTTTGGGGGATTATTACATGAAATGGGGGCCCGGAGCAAATTTTTTATTACTGA
>JASGXE010008626.1:0-17044 GCA_030068105.1 Sinentomon sp. SZTP_YWyxl
GAACATCTACTGGGAGGCAAAGCTGATTCCACAGAAAAATGCTGCAGTGGAAAAATGAATGCCTGTCAATGTTTTTCAACAGCGTAGGTGGAACAAATGACAGGAACTTGCTTGCTCTGGTGGGGTTGTTGTTCTGTGTGAGAATCCATGGTCCGTCACCCCATCCACCATGTTTTAGGATACAGTGCCTAAACATTGAGAGACCATGCAAAATTCTTCGCTTCTGAAGTGAATCCCAACCAAGGTCATTTAATAGGGACGTGACACTTGCATCAAAGCAAAAGTTACCGGAAACAAATCTCGCATCCCTTCTCTGCACAGCCTCAATTGCATCAACATGGCATTTTTGAAAAGGTGACCAAGATGTGGACTTTTCTTGAAGCATAGCTGTAATAGTTCCTAATAAGGTACTTCAGTTGGTTTGATGCTCTTTGGCCTTTGCACAATATTTCTAACGTGTGGCACCCAACTCAATTCAGGATTAAATAGGAGTCCCAAATACTTTATAGTATCCGGCCTGTCCAGGGTCCCAGGTCCAACCTTGTAATCGTACAAAGCAGGTGATCTGGAGGTTGAAAAGGACATGACAGACGTTTTCGAGGCATTTATACCCATGCAGTTGGTAAATTGTACCACTCCGAAATGGAGTCAACATCAGTCTGCAGCGTGATGAAGTCCTCCGCGGAAGACACAGCTCTATACAGAACGAATAGGAATTTACCGGTCATTTATGAGATTGTTTTTGGCTTAAAAAACTGCCAGTGCGGAATAAAACTCGGACGAAAATCTGATATGAATTCGGCAATCAGCCAGTCACTGCAATAAGGTACTGGGTCACCACATTAGATGGAATAATTGTCCTGCCCCGATTCGTGTTTAGAGGCTCAAAATGTGCTCCAGCTGCAGTGACACAATCGTGGACACGATGGTCCAATTTTTGGAATACATTGCTGATCATGGCATTAGAGGCCCTCAAAATGGCCGATCGTAGTTCTCCTAAGTTGCTTGGCCGAACCTTGTTGGTACACGTTGGATTTCAGGTGTCCCCATATGGGGACAAGTCTGGTGACCTCGGAGGCCACGACATAGGCCCTCCACGCCCAAACCACCTTCCTGGAAATTGCTCATTGAGGTAGTTGCGGGCGAGGACACTGAAGTGGGCTGTGCGCCATGATGTTGAAGGAAACAATTATTGGCTGTTATCTGGTGGTGCACTCTTGGGAACACTTCCTCCTGGAGAAACTGCACGTACCTACTTTTCTCCATTGATGTTCCCTTCAATAAAAAACGGGCCGATGACTGAGTCGTTAAAATGCAGCCAAGACGTGAATTTTCTGGATAAGCTATGGGTGTGGCTTTCCTGAAACCAGTGAGAATTTTTCCTGGACCAAAACATGTGCCACAAACACGTTTTTTTTTCAACCACACAAGGCAAGCAGTCGGCACACCGTGTATTCGACCTGTCGAACGAGGCAACGAACGCATTGGCGGCGGGCGCGATTATTCAGGAATTCTGAACAAGGCATGCCTGCCTTCGCCTTCGGGTCAAACGCCGGCACGAGAAGCGGTCAACAGGTCGCTATTTACCGCTGACCTTGCCGCAATTCAAACACACATTTCGCTTCACGTTACAGCCTCGAAGGCGCTGCCTGCGAATGAATGCGCAGCAAAAAAATCCGGTTGAAACCTCACGATCAAACCGGGGACATCTGAATGCTAATTTTTATTTAAACTGTATATGACTATGCTATGTCATCCGCGAATTTTGTCACCCGCGAAACTTCGCTGGCCCTCGTTCAAAGCACCGACTGCGATGGCTTTTGAGTCCAACAAATTTGCCGTAGTTGCCAACAACAGGCACACGTAATCATGTCTGGAAAATTTCAAAATCATGTCAAGGTTTTTTTTTTTATCAATATACACTGCAAAAGTGTCTGACACATTTAGATCACAATAACACATTATTTTATGGTCTAAATCCGAATATGGAATGCGAGCTGATCAGAAATGTGGTCTAAATATGTTTACTGCAAATCGATAATCAGAAAATATGATCCAAATCTGATCGGAATACGAACTTATGTGTTCTGAGCAAAAATGTGCATTTTTGCGCTCTTGATCTCGCAGACGACGACTTGTTTCGCATTCCGCTGTCGTGTGTTGTGTTGCGCTGTTGGGTTGAGAGAGAGATGAGGCGGTTGGACGGGAGTTGTGCGGTGTGAGTGGATCCATTGTGTGTAAACTGTCGGATTCGATCAGTCGGAATATGAGGTGCTGCAGAATCGGGTTATGGAATTGTGGTTTGTGTTTGCGGCGTGTCGATATTTCAGAGCTGCTGAGAAGAACGAAGGGAAGAAGCCAGGTGTGAGTGAAGTGTGCTTGGAGAACGTGAGGAAAGTGTTTAGAAATTAGCGGAGTGTTGTCACTGATGAGATTGTGAGCGTGGAGTAGTTTGCACAGGGCGTGTTGCGGTAATTTGGACGTTGAGGGTCATCAGAAAGTTGATATAGGTTCTGAAAGAGGATGTTGTTTATTATTCGGAGGTCCAGATCGGGGGACTGGGATAGAACGGACTGAGGCAGAATGGGACTGAGGCAGATTTTTTGTCGGCCTCTGACCACTTCTGCCCGAGTCCCATTCCCCTCAGTTCCATTCTGCCTCAGTATTCTGCCCCAGTCCCATTCTGCCTCAGTCCCATTCTGCCTCAGTCCCATTCTGCCTCAGTCCCATTCTGCCTCAGTCCCATTCTGCCTCAGTCCCATTCTGCCTCAGTCCCATTCTGCATCAGTCCCATTCTGCCTCAGTCCCATTCAGCCTCAGTCCCATATTCTGCCTTAGTCCCATTTGTCTTTATCCCATTTGCCTCTATCCCATACTGCCTCTGTCCCATTCTGCCTCAGTCCCATTCTCCCTCAGTCCCATTCTGTCTCAGTCCCATTCTGCCCCAGTCCCATTCTGCCCCAGTCCCATTTGCCTCCATCCCATTCTGCCTCTGTCCCATTCTGCCTCAGTCCCATTCTGCCTCAGTCCCATTCTGCCTCAGTCCCATTCTGCCTCAGTCCCATTCTGCCTCAGTCCCATTCTGCCTCAGTCCCATTCTGCCTCAGTCCCATTCTGCCCCAGTCCCATTCTGCCTCAGTCCCATTCTCCTTCAGTCCCATTCTGCCTCGGTCCCATTCTGCCCCAGTCCCATTCTGCCCCAGTCCCATTTGCCTCTATCCCATTCTGCCTCTGTCCCATTCTGCCTCACTCCCATTCTGCCTCAGTCCCATTCTGCCTCAGTCCCATTCTGCCTCAGTCCCATTCTGCCTCAGTCCCATTCTGCCTCAGTCCCATTCTGCCTCGGTCCGATTCTGCCTCGGTCCGATTTTGCCTCAGTCCCATTCTGCCTCTGTCCCATTCTGCCTCTATCCCATTCTGCCTCTATCCCATTCTGCCTCTATCCCATTCTGCCTTAGTCCCATTCTGCCTCAGTCACATTCTGCCTCTGTACCATTCTGCCTCAGTCCCATTCTGCCTCGTCCCATTCTGCCTCAGTTCCAATCTGCCCCAGTCCCATTCGGCCTCAGACCCATTCTATTCCAGTCCATTCTATATCCCTGTTACCGGTACCGGAGGTCCGGGTGTTGAGCTTGTCGGCAGGGTGAGGGGTGAGACAGCAGCGAAAGTGTTGAACGATTTGATGCGAGTGGAGCCTGTTGCTAGTTGATGATGCGAAAATGGACATGGGTGTATGCGGGTGTGGTTTGGGAATGAAGGAAATGACAGGAATGGGAAATTACAGGAAGTGAAAGAAATGACAGGAATGAACCACAAATGGTGTCCTCAATTCTTTCATGAGCTGACAAGCAATTTCCCCTCGACTTAGGCATGTCCATTCATGCGGAAGCAATCAACTCAACCTTTTGATCGAGTTAGCAGTTCACATTGGTATCATCAATTGCGAAAACACAATCGCAAGGAGCACCAAAGTGCACATTTTTATGTGTTTTGGAATCTGATCTCAATGTTTCATTTTGTGGAGTTTTGTGTTAATGCGATCCCAAAAACGGACAGATCATATTCTCAGAACACATTTTCTGAGATCACATTCCCACATCGAGTCTACTTTACTGAGATCGCAAAATTCTAAGAACACATTTTTTGAGATCACATTCTCACATCGAGTCCACTTTGCTGAGATCGCAAAAACGCATAAAAATGTGTTATAGTGATCCCAAAATCGGACATTATGTGATCTCATTTTTATGTTTTTTTTGTGTTCTGGATGTGCATTCCACATTTGCAGTGTATGTCTTGTGTCTAGGCAAACATATGCCAAACAAAAATTAAAATTTTTGCCGATGACGAGATTCGCACCCACGATCTTCTGTTCTGGCGATCTTCTACCAGCACTTTCGTGAATTTCAGTTATCCATTCGCGCTTCAATGAAAAACCTCGGATATTCAGGCATTGAATGGAATGAATGCTGAACAATTTGGACATCAATGTCGTTCCCCCGCTCCCACCTTCCTTTTGCTGCGATTTTTGGCGTGGACCATTCTGAAAATGAACGCACTTTATCTTGTTTCCATCTGGTTTCCAGAAAGTTGAACAGGGTGTCCCGTAAATCAATCACCGAGATTTCACAATAGATTCCCCAGAACAATACAAATCGAACTTAATCAGGGGAAAAAGTCATCCCACCCTCCATTAGAGAGTTATGCCTCACGAAAACCCCCCAACATGGACCCATTTTGGGGTATTCATGAGGGAGATAACATTTCACCGCAGAACTGTCAAATTTTCAGGACTTTGCTTATGAAACGAGCAAAACAAAAAATGTTCAGTGACGAAAAACCGTCCGAAACTCAAGTTCCACGTAATGCCTACGAAACAATCCAAAAAAGCACAATTTTGGGTTGTTTTGGGGACACTGAGATATGTACTCGTACATTCGGGGTCGTCGTATAAATGCCATTTTTCGTGGGCAGATTCCCAAGGATATACGAAACAAAAACTGTTCAGTGGAAAAATGTCCTACGATCCTTCATTTCCACGCAGTAGCCATTCAAATACAGCTAGAAAGTTTCTCGTTCTCAGGGGGTTACGACTGTTACCATGGTAATATTGTGCGTTACCATGGTAACAGTTGTAACCCCCTGAGAACGAGATGCTTTTTGAGTGGCTACTGCGTGGAAATGAAGGATCGTAGGACATTTTTCCACTGAACAGTTTTGTTTCGTATATCCTTGGGAATGTGCCTACGAAAAATGGCATTTATACGACGACCCCGAATATACATGTCTCAGTGTCCCCAAAACAACCCAAAATTGGGCTTTTTTGAATTTTTTGGGGGGCACTGCGTGGAATTGGAGGCTCGGACGGTTTTTCGTCACATAACATTTTTTTATTTTACTCGTTTCATAGAACCTGTCCTGAAAATTTAACAGTTCTACGATGAAATCTCACCTCCCCCATGAATACCCCAAAAGGGGGTCCAATTTTGGGGGGTTTTGGGGGGCATAACTCAGTAATGGGGCGTCGGATCACTTTTCCCCCCAGATTAAGTTCGATTTGTGCGGTCATGGGGAATCTGTTCCGATGCTTCGGTGGGTTGATTTACGCGACACCCTGCATACTTTGAACAATAATCGATCATATCGCATCATAACCATTTTCTCCTCTCAACTTCCACGGAAATTATCCAAAAAATGGAGCAATTTTGTGAATCGCGCCGTTTTCGGGCGTTATCCTGGACTCTCCCTTCTTCTGTCTCTCCGTATGTCCAGCACATGATTGTTGGGGGTTCGGTTTCCCACGGCAATCTTCAAACGTTGATTCGGTAATGGCGGTGCATATAGGTGAACGACCATTGACAGTTTATTCCAAACAGATAATGTCCGGGCTTTCATGAAGAATCATTCGAATAATAGCCCAAAAAAAAGCTAAAGACAAACATGATATTAAAGCATCAGCACCATTTTATTCACGTTCAGAGAAATTTTGAACATTTTAAATACACCATGCTCATATTGGCAGATTGGCAGAAATTTTAAACGTTTTTTCAGGATTTCCGAAATCAATCGGTCGAAATCGATGACACAGATCCGACCGCTTCAATGCACACTTTTTGCAAGGGCATATCTGAAAATGAGTCTAGTCTTTTGGAGCATCGTCGATGCTGTTTCCAAGTGCACGTCCTGGCATCCAAGCTTTCCCATCACATGTGCCGTAATGCATTACCTTCAACCCTGAAAAACGAAATGTTGGGTTACAGATTGGGAACCATTGACAAATTCGAGCAAGCAACTGGAGCACAGCAAGAAAGGGCGAAGCTACCTTTCAAATTGATGCGCTTATACCGGTATTTCATGCTGGAGATTAAGTGCTGGATGGCTCTGAAGGGCATAGTTCCCAAATGACTTACCTGATACCTACAGTCTATCCAGTCTAAGTTGAGCTCTGACCTTTTTCTCGCCTGGTCGAAGATCAGTGATCTCCAAAATGCAATCGCGGTGTTTTCTTTTCAAAGTCTAAAGAAACCTCAAAGGATTTAGATTTAAAACAAATTCAACGCATGACCCTTGCCTGTTGGCATCCCGACTCGCACAACGGCAACAACAAATTGAGATCTTCTCAAGCCAAAAGAAATGAAAAGCATTGCTTGCGAGGAATTCACCCCGTCAATGAGAATGCGGTTGGAGTGCCCTGACTCTGTCACGTGACCAGAACAATACGATCGCAGGTATAAGAAATCTGAGGTCAATCGCGGTCAGAGCTCGACTTAGACTGGATAGACTGTACAGCTCATTCCACTTGAAGATATGAGCGGAGAATGCTTCACACTCATCCATTTAAACACACAGAAAAACTTTAATTTCTCTGCCGAAAATGAAGTTTTCGACCGAGTTTTCATTGTTGAAAGAATTCTGAATTCACTCTGAGGACACTTGCGAGCATTCTTGGCTCATATCTTCAAGTGTACTGAGGAGTAGCTTTCTTAATCCGGATCCGATTGGTTAAAATTTGGGCAAAAATCCCACTGACTCGCTAATAATTGGTAAAAGTAATGTTAGTCGAGATCTTTGTTGTGACTTTGCAAAAAAGGATAAAAAAGTACCAACCTGCGCAAACTGATTCTTATCCTCATCTTTTCCTGATCTTTGTCCCACATAACTTAAAAACGGGTGAGGTAAATACAAAGTGATTCACACAGGGTTATCTAACAAGATTTTGATGTGCAGAAAAGCCTCGGGTTCCACTGAGGATGGTTCCCATTGAAACTTTTCTCAGGCCTCGTAAGGTGTCTTTCTGTCGACTATTTTAGACAAGCGCAATTATGTATCCTTATGCCTGAGCTGGAAGGATGATTTTTGGCCCATTCAATATCTCCGATCTCGGTAACGAGCCGCCGCAGCTGCTGGTTTAAATTCAAATGTTTCTAGTTTCGACCCCCAAAACACACTCAAATGTTTAATTTTTGGAAAACAACCCCAATGACAGTAACAAAGGGTTGATTTAATTGTCAGGTTTTGGGAAGGAGGAACGGAGAGAAAATCTTCTTTGTGGCTTTCATTTCTTGGGGTCAACAAGAACATCTTTTGAATTTTGACATCTTTTGACATCTTTTGAATTTTGTCCAGAATTTTTTGAAAAAAAAAAAGATTCCGGCACAAGGATAAAGGATATGCATAATTCCGCTCGCCCAAATTTGCTGGGGATACTCCCCTTGAAATCCAGGCAAAAATACGACCAATGGCAGTTCTCTTCGAAACATGCAGGCTGTGGCATTCACCAGAAATTTTCAGACATTTTGAGAAACACGTGAATCACCCTGACCTATCTCAGTGCCGCCTTTTTCTAATGTCGAATATCTACTAATGTAAAGCGCCTAATGGAGTCTTTGTTAGACAGTCTCGGGTTGTTTTAATCGAAGATTAAACTGAAGGGGCGCTCATCTAGTCTCGGTTGGACAGTCTATGGTATCTTTATTCAGGGATTAATAAAAGGATTAGAACACCTGCTAAAATGGTGTGTATATAATTTATTGATGTGTTTATGTCATATTTTGCCTGTTGAAGGGGGCTACCCCGAAAATGAACGGCTTTTATTCATTTAACTGTTGGAGCACCTCAAGGAGTCGTGGTAGTCGGGCATTTCTGGTATATATTCGCACGTGGTATACCAATGCCACTGCCACCACTTCTTTTTGTGGGTCACGGGGCACCATACCAAAAACAGCTTGCTGTAAAAATGCTGTGAATAATAGCGTACCACGAAGCTTATGATTACGCAATTTGATCTTCGTTCTAAATCGATACAAGCAACCGCAAATATTCACCTGATTTTTCGGCAGCTGTACATCTCAGCAAATAGATGTTGCTGTATGTCTGGGAATCTGAACCGCACACCTGCGAAAATTGGACACAAACAAAAATGTGAATAAGCATCGAGAGATAGAAATCATGGAAGCAGACTATGCGAAAGGATGTGATAGAAACAAACGAATTTGAAAGGGAAATAAACGAACATGCGGAGCGATAGCATAATTTTATTCGCTGTTGTGCATCTAAAAAGCATTTTTCGCACGCTTTCAAACTTTGCTTCGAAAAGGCCCCCACAGACGATCATTTTTACTTGCCCAGTGAAACCATCAGTCCGACTGATCAGTTAAAACCAACGAGGTACCTACTAAAATATAGGGCTCGTCGCCGATCTACTGGTGCAGTCGGGTCGTAGGAACTGGTCAGAGCCCTCTATTTTGTACCTCGTTGGTTTTAACTGATCAGTCGGACTGATGGTTTTACTTGACAAGTAAAAATGATGATCTGTGGGGGCCTTATTCGCGTTGGAGCTTTTTCAAACTATCGCGGAATTCAGGACGGCATCGGTAGTCCGGCGACATCCAGACCTCCATTTTCGTTTTCATTCCAAATAGGTTACTCCAAATATTCCTACTAATCATTAGATGGAGTTCGGTTCAGAGGCTGCCATGCACAGCTGATCTATTCTTGTAAGTAAGTAAAAAATGCTGCTGAATCAAATTTCCGACTCGTGCCTGATAAACTTTCGTGTGTGTTTGTTACATTTGAATTTCCTCGGGTTTTCTTAGTGCGCTTGGTGATTTTCTTTACTTTCTTTCTTTCATCTTTTTGGACTTACCTAGATTGAAAGAGCTAGCAGCATATAAAATGCCACTCTCATTTCTCCGAAACATAGACTTTTTGCTTTAATTTAATTAAGTTAAAAATTTATTTACAAACAATCGGCTCATATATGATGGATCAGAATACCAATGTTTGTCTGTACCAACAAAAGTTTCGTGATTGACAAAAAGAAAGAACATCTACGGGAATTAATTAAAAGGAAAGCAGCAGCAAAACAAGCAGGAAAATGGGAAATATTGATGGCCCTCCGCCTTACCACCCTCTATATTGCTGCAACAACTTTTGGATTCGGAGTTCCCAAGGCTGAATAAAAACATCATTTAGGCGAAGGCGAAAACACATTGAACTGCGTAAAAATGATTTTTGACATCACTTTTGTCCGCTTTTTTTAAAGAAATATTTATCTGTTCTGCGCTTGTCAAAATTCTCTCTGGACAGGAACGACGGAGAAAATGATGTCACACAAATGAGCTCATCGATCTCAGTTGATTTGCTAAATCGATAGGTACTTTGGACACAAGGGTATTTGACAGAGGCTCTGCCAACCCCTTTGATTTTTGAAAGTTGTCTAGACTTGTTCATTCTTCTTCCAATTTCTGCCGCCTTCAAGCAACATGCCCTGACCATGATACTTGGGAAGTAATCGCCGCTACTTTGGACCGAGGTGGTGTCAGGTGTCAAGAATAAAGTGATTAATCTGGTTTCAGTCCGCCAAATGATGAGTGTTGAGCTTTTATCTCATGGCAGCAGACTCACAGGTTTGTATATCATTGGAGCTACGCAAGCTTTGGGCTGATTGACCAGCTTGATGCCGCCATCTTCAATTGGATTGCCACACGCAAGCAGAGGAAGTGCCACCATCACTAAAGGATAATGAAAATAACGATAAAATAAAATAAATAATCATGCAACAATTCCACAAATCAAATTGTAGTCACATAAACGTCATAATGTCGGTCCCTATAGGTCATAATGTAGGTCCCATAATGTACGCCTATCCATAAATACGTCAATACGTCAATAATGTATAAGTCCCATAATGTGGGCCTACCCATTAATAGTGCCTCTAATGTTAGTTTACGAGCACTACATTACTGCTAAAAATGTATGATGTGCGAAATAAATGGGAATCTGCTGCACCAAATGCCCACAAGCCAATATGCACATCCCCATGCATCACGATGGGTACACAAGTCTTTCTGTCACTGCCTTGGCTTACATGAATTGACCATTGTTCATTAGTCAAGAATTATTGTAAAGCAAATTGCAGGAACCTTGGCCAAGAATTTTCAGCAAAAATTCCACGCCGGCACAAAAGAAATCGTTCTCACAAAAGGACGTTGATGACTGACAATATTTTGCAATTCAGACTTCATTTTGAGAAGAATCGGTGCACCCTGGCTGGGCTCATTCGAGCCTTGGTTCAGAAAAGGTTTTGATTTCCAATCAGCGAAGTTTATCACAAAATTCGGACATGAAAACCCAAATTACTTTTACACGTTATATACGCTTCCATAAGGACATGCATTATGCCGCCGGTGAGTGTACTTACACCTTTGAAGAAAGAAATGTTAAATATAGCGACAAAAGTAATAGAGAGCGAATTACCGTATTCATTATGTATTTTTCCCATTTAATTGCTGCCTCCCAAACTTTTCTTCTCCTTTTTAATGTGATGCAGGCGGAAGGCACGAGTTTCAGATTGCAACAATCCAGTCAGATTTTGATCTCGGTTATAAACGAGGATCTTAGAATATGCAGATATTGAGATTTTGCTTAAATCTCAACAATCGCTATTTTTACATTATACGTGTATGATTTTTAATAGGTTTCGCCAGTGGCGCAACCAGAATTTTCGTTCGGGAGGGGACGATCAGAAGAAAGAAATGGAAACGCGGGAAAAATCGCGCCGAAGGCCCGATCCGGGGTTCCAAGGGGCGGAGCCCCTGGCAGGGGGTCTGGGGGACAGAGTCCCCCAGAAGCTGAAGAAATTTTCAAAATGAGGTGTTCATTTTGGTGCAAAATTTCGGTTCTCGAGAAGAACATGGAGTCAAAAGTCGTGTTTGACCCCTTCAAAAAACTGCAAAAAAGCAGAATTTTTCTGGTTTCTGGCAGAACTCGATCCTCCATAGGGTTTCAAATATTCAGAAAATTGGTATATGCCCTTTGGTAGGCACCTGCCCAGAAAGGTAAAAATTAGGAACAGATTATGTCGCACAAGGCAGCAAGCTGGTGTGTCTCGTGCGATATGAGAAACATGCATTTCACTGTAAGGACCAAATATAATTGGACCCGCAGCTACTTGTGCCATTCATCAAGTCAAGTGAGCTGCATTGCATTGAAGAATGTTGTTTTGTTTGTGTTTCATCTCTACTGGGTCGCACACGGCACTGCTTAAGAATTCTCTAGCCAAGCTGCTCGATGACCTTCCCTGAGAAATGTATGCAAGGAGAGACAAGAATTTTCTGCACGGCCTTCACTTCACTATAGGCGCGATCAAAAGTTGTGCATGGTCAAAAGAATGAAGAAAGAGGTGCTTGGAGTTTTCGCCCTTTTTTTTGGATTTCGGGAGGGGACACGTCCCCCTTGTCCCCCCTCTGGTTGCGCCAGTGGGTTTCGCCCCAACCATTCTGTGAATTATAGTCTTAAATATTGATGTTTTGGTCTGCGCAATTTTACGAATTGCAGAAATTATTCTTCAACCTGTCTCCTGATCATGTAACCTGTCTTTCGTTCGCCTTCTACCAAAATTCGTGATTTGTAAAATTTATGCCAAACTTTTTTGTGTTTTATGTTTTTGTCTTGCTTTCTTCTGTACTTGACTTCAGTAATAAAGCGCATTTCGTCTGGTGATAATAAAAAAATTACAATTACAATTCCCAGCAGAGTGAGATTTGCACGAGTTTTCAATCTGCCTTTTATTTCGCGTTCGCCACGGTTGTGAGCATCCTGGCAAATCAATTGACCACACCCTTTTTTTACAGATAATCGTTTTACCAAAACATGAAAGTTCGCAGCTGAATTTCCCAGACGAATTGGTGGAATATCAAAACGCATGGATATCTGTTTTTCGCGTTTCTGCCATAGCTTATTGGCCTGAAAACCAACGATTGACTGAATCTGCATGAGTTATCCCCATCAAAAGTGCAGTCATTTGGTTCATAATTTTTTGAGAATCAGGAATTATGTTTCATTTTTCCACGTGAAAACTTCAAAGTAACATCTCGGCTGTTAAAAATGATTACAAAATTGCAAGGGCGCAGATCTGGGTTGAATATTGGGGGGACGGTGTGGGATTACATTTAGGAAGGGGGTCTGGGGGGCGAAGGCCCCCAGACCCCCTTCCTAAGTTGAAGAAATTTTGAAATTTCAGTTCCATTTTTTTATGAAAAATTGTGGATTTTCTACAAAAATCTTGTCAAAAAAGACATTTTTCTGGAAGGGAAAATCCTCCTTAGATCCTGTCCTTGACTAAAGCAAAAAAACTTTCTTATTTGTGTGCGATTCAGAAATTTCACAACCCTGTGAGTGCATGCGTCCTTTAATTCACAAATCATTGTGTACGCATACATACGAGTGCGGTTTGGTGATGGGGACAAAAGTCCACAAACAAAAATACGAGCAATTCAATATGCGGAAACTGCGGCCAGCCGAATGAAATAAAAATAGACAAATAAATGCACATTCTGCTGGTTGTAAAAGATTCGTATCCCATAACTATGCATATCCCACTTGCATATCAGGTTTAGTTTGCGCCAAAAGTTTGATAAATTCTACCAGCACTAAAAGCATTTTTTTCCAAACTTCTTTGGGGAAAAATATGACGGTGTGATTTTCATATCTAGACAACAAACAAAGGTTGACAGAAGCGTTGACAGTGGAAGGATTACGTGTCAGGCTGGTGCTGTATGGGTAGATAAGTTGACAGAATGAAAAATTCCGTTCATGGACGTGCACATCAACATAAGGCTTGCTTGATCGAAAAATGGAGGGGTGACAAATGCCATCATGAATGCAAACTTGAATGGAAATCCTGCCTTCACCAAGAAAAACCAACTACTGACACAACTTCGCTCCTCGCACCTTGGCTGGCCACAAACAAAGTGTGGTTGAGGCAATTGCACATTGGCATGACAGACAGACTAAAATTTCAGTGAATGAGGAAACTGATTTTTGGAGCATTTCTGCGGCAGGATATCAACCGAGTCAAATTTCCACATTTGACGGAGAAAATTCCTGACTGATATATTGGGAGGGACAATTCATGACTTTTAAAATATTGGGGGGGACGTGTCCCCCCGTCACCCCGTCCCCCCCAGGATCTGCGCCAATGCAAAATTGCGGTTAATGAAATTGTCCAGAGTTCGAATCTACGCATGGAGCTGCTCGTTTGCGAGTCATGGAACATCCAGTGAAGATAAATTCCTTGAGTTTTATGTAACTGTTGAGGCTTATTATAGAAACCCAGCCACGTATAAGCTCGTCCGTGCAGTTTTAGGCTTATGGTTGATGTTGGCTACATGAGTGTCGTTTGTACTTACATGGCACAAATATTCTCAAACAAACCATCACACCACACAATGAAACGGAATATTTTCCGGAAAATTTTCTTCTTCGATGAGAAAACGGGCACAACCGACAGGACAATAATGGGAAACGGTGACTCGAGACGCGTCAAATTCACCAAATCGCGCACCTTTTCGCTCCATTCAATTTTATCAATTTCAACGCGTATCGCCGGTTCGCTTTCTTGTCAAATCAACCTGCTGTGCCTTTATCTCTCGCGATAAAGATTAGCGGGTCTGAATCATCTGTACAGGGGTTTGTTAATTGTTGTTACACTCGCCGTGATTTTTATTATTTAAATGTCCGGGGGTTTCTTTACGTGACACCTAAATAACACAAATTGTGGCGAAGAAACCAAAGTCATCGTGACAATAAAAACAAAGCATCGGTTAATTTTTGCACGTGAAATAAAATTATGGTTCACCGGTTCCTCTGGAGATTTCACCGAACATTTTATTTCTACCAGTGGGATTCCTGATGGGATTTGCGGACTGCGTCACTTTTAGAGGAAATAATTGGTAAATTGTCGCCTGTAGCATATTTTTAAATGACTTCATTTCAAGTCCAAAGAATGATATGTTCGTTGAGCAGCTGATTTTAGCAGGTATATTATATTTTGTGACTCCACCGTGTAAAATAATTTGCTGTCCCGTGAACATGTTTCATGTTTCGACTTGAGGGTCATGGTCTCATCACTCATGATTAATATCTGCTGTGTTGTGCCGATAATAGGTAGGCGCGCCTACCTGATTTTCTGAACAAAGTCTTCCAGTTTTCAGACTGTTGACGAGGTTCCCGGCACCTGACGCGCGTAGAAATTGTGCATGAATTTGGGCATTGTCTCGATTCGTGCCTGGCCAAAAAACGGAAAAAGAAAGCGGCTAAACTACCCTGCCACCCAAACCCAAACTTTTAACCTTCCACAATCCCAACTGATTACCTAACAACCCATTTTTTTGTCGAAACGTTTTTTCTCGATTCCTGGGGGCCGATCAGGACACGTGGTCAGATGGAAACTGTGTCCGAAAATTGGGGGCATTGCGAATGCGTCATCTGCCGTTATTAGCAATGCGCCCATAGTGGCTGTGGGTAAGTGATAGCGACATTTACCGAGGCATTCAACAAAATAAACCAGAAAGAAGGTTGTCTTTGCCAGAATACCGACATACAAATAATAAAAGTGCGGCGAGGCTTCAGCGATTAAATTTCTCAGTCAACTTGTTGGCAGATTCCATATTTATCATGCGATTGAAGACAAGGCTTTTGTGACCACTTGAAAATGCTAATAATTCAGAAACGACACCTGCTGGAAACGCAAGATTCATGGTTGTGATGAAAGAGTGAAGTAAGTTGCTGAGTTTGATATTTCTGTGAGATATTTTGACACAAACACAACTGCAAGCTGGTTGCCGCGAATCAGAATTTTGGTGGCGGCAACAAAAGTCATCAGGAAAGCACTGATGCCAGACAAAAGAGGCAAACTCCCATCAAAACAAAGAAATTGCAAAGAAGTTGAATTGAAATCATTTTTTCCGTTTATCGATTGAACTCCGATTCTTCTTGGCTTCAGAATTTCAGAGCTCCGACAAGAAAAGGGTTTTGTCGAGTTTCAGGTTCATAAAAAGAAATGGAAAGCCTGCTGCAATCGCAAAAAGGCCAAGATGCGTCCAAACATGAACGAAATTATTGTGGCCTGATCAAGAACGCGCTGAGAATAAAAGAGGAGAATTTCCGTCAATCAGACTGACGAGAGAACATTTTTTTTTCAATTTGGGGAGGGCCCGGTATCACGTGACCGCATCACGTCATGTTCCTCAATGCATCGCAGGGCGGGCTTTGCGAGTTCCTTGCGCCAAACTTAACAAAAAGACCAAAAATGGCCCATGTAAATTTTCTGTGAAAAGCGCGAGTGTAGCGCCGGTTTTACTCAGAAAAGCACTCTCATCTTTGCGCCATAATGTGCTGTAATGAATCAAAAAGTTACAAGCGAGAAATGTGAGTATCGCGCAAGAAATGCATGATTCGCACACGTTTAGTTCAAGTGCCAGCAATGCGCCGGGCGTAGAAAAAGAAATTGAGTGCAACGGGGAAAAAGACGGCATTGCTCAAGAGTGGAATGGATTGGTCCGTAAATGTTGCCCGGGCACCTGCGGTACGGCCGTAATCAGGTCCTACCGAAATTTGGTCCGACCGGAATTTGGTAATTCGGTAATCTCGTCCTACTGTGGACCTGGTGATACCAAAACTTGGTCTTCCTGAAATTATTTGAATTCGTATTCTTCGTATTCGTTGTTCGACAGTATTCGCTTTGGACTTTTCACAGATTTCAAACATTCGTTTCCGATTCAATTCGAGAAAAAATTCCCGCTATTCGATTGCGATCTTGAATTTTTGCGACTTTGACAAAAGTCGAATCGAACATCAAAAAACGAACGCATGCAAAAATTTTCAAAATTCAAAAAAAAAAAAAAAAAAAAAAAAAAAAAAAACAAACAAAAAACGCGCAACGGAAAATGGAAAACCTCAGAAAACTCAAGAAAACTGATGCCGAATTTCAACGGCCATGTTTTCCGACGCCCGCCTCACATCACATTCATTTGTTTTTTGCCCACACCAGGCAAGATGGCGGGCAGAGAAAGATGGGACCCCTGTCTTTTTCTTTGACTATAGAGACCGACAGTTTCTCATTTTGGGAGGTGTAGTTTTGATTTTAGAAGTAAAGCCCTGGCTGAAATGATATCCTGCGAGATTCCGTTTGGCAGTTTTTTGTTTGTGTGCATGGGTTTTGGTAAATACCAGCTCGACGCACGTTTCCGCATTTGCAATTTGCCACCTTGACAACAATGAACAAACTCCGTAAAATTCTAATCTGCAAATTTGTGTCAATCGAGAAGCGGACAATGCCGCGACGTCAAGGCAATCGATTGATTTCAACTTTACAGAACAGCATGGTGGTCGGAAGGTCCGTGATTGGAGCGGCCACCGTCTCATACAGTGCCACGGTTGCGGAATGACCCGCAGTCGGTCCTCATCTCATTGCTCGCTGCACCCAAGAGGACGTGTATGTAACATTGGACCCTGTGGGACATTAGGACCTTATGGGACCGTGAGGACCTTGTCAAAAATGACACAGCCGAGCTGAGACCCCAACGGACCATATGGCACCTTATGGGACCTTATGCGATTTGATCTCATTGAGTGTCATCAATTACACCTGAAAAAACCGATCGACATATTTCCGTGACTTGGCCAAACAGACTGGTTTCTGTCGCCCAAATACAAGGACACTGGACAAAGTGAAGAAATGGCAAGGCCCATTTGGGGACAA